>CM031937.1:12480902-12681271 GCA_018703725.1 Brassica juncea
TTCTTTACCATTGCTTCATTACTTTGCAAGTTCTCAATAAAGTTCTATTCAGTTCTTTACTTGTTCTTCTTAACAAAGGTTATAGGATTCTAGATCTAGAGGAGAGATCCAAAGAGATTTGTGATTGGAACTTAAGTGTTCACTCCTCTAATAGATCTATGAACTCCTATTATTACCTTGTTACTATGAATCACTTAGCCATGTCTGAGTAGATTCATTTGTTAGATTTAGAGTTTAAATAGGATATGAGGGATTAGCCCCAGCCTATATCTGCTATAGTTGTGATATTTATTGTTAGGATTGTTCACTAATACTTTTTCTGGATTAGCTACCTAGAACATGAACTTGGATTGCATTATTCATTCAATACAATTCCTGACAACATCCTAAACATGCTATGACCCTCTTGAGACAAGCGAAAGCTGATCTAAGATCATGGTGAGCACTGTATCAACTCGCGCATAAGTTATTCTTAGAGCCGTATCGATCGGTACTCCTATAGAGTAATCGATCGACATAGCTAGAGGTGTATCGGTTGATATTCCTATCGAATAATCGATCGATACTGTCGGCGATATAGCTGACCGCAAACACTATTTAGCATCTAAGTAATAAATGGTCTAAATATTGCGAGAGCTGATGGATTCATTTAATAGTGCTGAGCTCTGACATATCATGCAAGCAACTTGTTAGCATTTATAGTATTTAATCCTGAATTCCTGAATACCTACCCTGAATCTAACTACTTTTCTTTATTGTCTAAAACCAAAATCTTTCAACTGAGTAATCTTACCATTACTCAAAAACCTGCAATTTACTTTAAACCATTTTCAACTTAGCATAGTCACTAAGATTGCATCTTATTTGTACACTAGCTCTCTGTGGATTCAATCCCTAAGTACTACAACTGAACCTCTTATTTGAGAGAGTAAAGTCACTTCTTAGGGTAATTTGAGTGATATCAAATTTGGCGCCGTTGCCGGGGAGCTTTGATACAATTAGATTTAATCTGATTAGGTCTCTCTTATTTTTACTTTAATTTGTTTTCTGACACAAATTTTTTTTTCTTGTCTTTTAAGGTACATGTCCAGCAGTACTAGAAGTAACAAGGCATCTCAACTTTGGTTCTCAGAAGACCCTGCTAGCTTGGAACGTTTAATCCGTAAGGAATTCCGTTCCGCATCGATCGACATCAACAACTGTCTGTCGAACGATTCCGACGCACCACTGTCGACCGAGACACCGTTATCATCGACCAATACTCGCACTTTCCTGTCGACCGACACTACTTCACCGTCGACCGACACGTTGCACCCGACATCGATCGATACGCCTAACCTTATATCGATCGATATTGTTCCGCGAGTCATGGTTGCGCCGATTATTCTCACACTAGATGAGAATGGAGACTTGCGTGACCAAGAAGGTCACCTTCGTAATGAAGCAGGTCAGAAGCTCAATGCTCAGTATGAAGTAATCCATGAGTCAGAAACTGCACCTACAGGAGCTGTTCAACCTGTAGGAGAGGCTGCTCGAACACTATCTGACTACAACAGTCCAGATCAGTTCTACACCAACAGATCAGCCATTTGTCCCCTTGCTATTCAGAGAGACGATTTCGAGCTCAAGCCGCAGTACTACACCCTTGTGGGACAGACACCCTACTGTGGGCTGTCCAATGAGCATCCCATGAACCATCTGGAGAGGTTCGAGGATCTCAGATCTGCTATAAAAGCCAATGGAGTCCCCGTGGACTACCTTCTCTGTAAGCTCTTCAAGCACTCTTTATCTGGAGAAGCTTTACAGTGGCTTAAGAAGTTACCACCAGGATCTCTTACATCCTGGAACGACATCAAAAACGCATTTATGCGTAACTTCTTTGATGATGCGCGCGCTGAAGACTTAAGGAGGAAAATTGCCACATTCAACCAGGAGCCTGGAGAGTCATTCAAGGATACCTGGATCAGATTCAAGTCTTACCAGCGAGATTGTCCACACCATGGATTCAACAAGGTGCAACTGCTCTGCACTTTCTTTAGAGGCATCGCGCTGAAATATCAGATGGCTCTGGATACTGCAAGTGAAGGCAACTTCACCACAAGGAATCCTGAAGATGCTGTGAAGCTAATAGACAACTTAGCATCCAGCAACAGCACGAAGAACTTTGTAAAAGCAAGATCTGCAGCGTTCCTTGGAAAGGAACAGATAAATGAGGTACAGGCTACACTTGACAATGTTCATAAGCTGCTAAACAAGTAAATCTGCTCAGTGGAGGATGCAGAAGCTGATGAAGAAGATGACTACATAGAAGCAGAAGTCAACTGGATCAATGGAACTGAATTTCAGAGATCTGGAAACCAAGGAAACATAAACTTCTTAGGACAGAGAGGCAACTTGTGGGAACCGAAATTCACACCGTCAATTTCTGATAAGTAAGATTGCGGAGGAAAGCCAAGTAAACCCGACTTTCCTTGAAGGTCCGGATTCTCTGCGTTGCCACACGAAATCGATAAAGTAAACGGAAGACAGAAAATGGGATTTGAAATATTTGCCCGAAGGCGTTTTATTAGATAAGAGAAACGAGTACAAGGATTCTCCGAAAGACAAAGAGATTTGCGATTTAAAGAAAAAGATAGAGTTGCAGGCAGCCAAACGTCCTAAGCCTTGCTCCGCTAGTCTAACTACCTAAACCCTAGTTCTTCTAAGCTAGCAGGATGCTCTAAGTCTAATTCTCGGATTTTCGGGATGCTCTTCTCCTTTGCTCTTGCTCTCCTTATATACCCACTCCTAGGTCGGTTTGCCTTAGGATGATGGGCCTCGCCTTTGGGCCCAAGCTTGTCTCTTCAGGAAATGTTCCATTTTCGTCGGTCTTCGTAATCATCCCCGAGTTTTCCGCTATCTTTCGATGACTTGATGTTTATCCGACGTTTCGGGAAATCGGATAAACCGTCATAGCCTGATTGGGCCAGAATTCTGAAAAATCGTAAGTAAGTCTGTGGACTTGTCTTAAGTCGTTAAACGTTTTATACGATTTCTCGGAAAGATGATCTTTCTCGGAGAATAAACTGTATAGCTTAAAGGATCGATGTTCAAGTTAATCGATCTTTGTTTTATACGATATCTTCTACGAGAAACCCAACCCCTCCAGTTTCCATCGTAAAACATTGAGGATGGTTCCAACCGAATCGAAGGATGTTTATTCCGTAGCCTTGATTGTACCAAACTCACGAGGACTGATCCGAACAAGCCAAGATGGGATTGGACCGAGCACAATGGGACCGAGACCAGGACGAGGGCCGTGGACCGGCGCCAGACCAGGGTGCCGCCGGTGCCAGGCCGGCCCGCATGACGGGTGCCGCCGGCGCCAGGCCGGCCCGCGTCCCGCTGCCGCCGGCGCCAGGCCGTGGTGCCGCCGGCGCCAGGCCGGCCCGCGTGACGGGTGCCGCCGGCGCCAAGCCGGCCCGTGTCCCGCGTGCCGCCGGCGCCAGGCCGGGGTGCCGCCGGCGCCAGGCCGGCCCGCGTGCCGCCGGCGCCAGGCCGGCCCGCGTGACGGGTGCCGCCGGCGCCAGGCCAGGGTGCCGCCGGCGCCAGGCTGGCCCACGTCCCGCGTGCCGCCGGCCCCAGGCCGGCCTGCGTCCTGCGTGCCGCGGCGAGGCCGGCCTGCGTCCCGAGTGCCGCCGGCGCCAGGCGGCCGTGCGTGCCACCGGCGCCAGGCCGGGTGCCGCCGGCGCCAGGCCGGCCTGCGTCCCGCGTGCCGCCGGCGCCAGGCCGGGGTGCCGCTGGCGCCAGGCCGGCCTGCGTCCCGCGTGCCGCCGGCGCCAGGCCGTCTTGCTGTCCGTGGGTTTTCCGTTGCTCGATCTTTCCCCCGCTAGTCGTTCGTGCGGGAAATCTTCGAGTTTGGAAGGATCTTTGGCCGTAGATTTCGAGATAACCGTTTTTGACCCCAACACAACTTCAACAGCAGCAACCCCAACAACAACAGGAGTTATGAAAACTCATCTTACATGAAGCCACCCACACCAACCCCAGAAGGAAAGTTAGAAGACATGCTCAGCAAAGTTCTTGAAAGCCAGCAGCAGTTAGAGGTGAACTTCAATGGAAAGATCGACGCTGTCTACACCACCTTGAACACAAAGCTTGATGCTTTGAGCACTCATGTGAAGAAACTAGAGACTCAAGTGATTCAGACAGGAGAAGCTGTTAAGAAGTAGGAAGCCTTAGGAAAAGGGACTGGAGAAGAAGCAACAGGCCACAACGTCAATGCTATCATAGAAGACGATTTTTGGAGAGGGGTGAAGCATGAGAAGCTGCAAGAGGGAGACTTCCAGATCGAAATTTCCATGAGTATTGGCGGAAACCATTGGTATCGACCGATGTTCGGACATGACTATCGATCGATGTACGCCAACTCAAATCGAACGATGGACTCAGACAAGCATCGACCGATGGACCTTGAAGAATCCACTCACGAGTGCAACGCCGTAAAGATACTTAGTCACAAGGAGTTCGCAGCAAAGCACCCACATTCACCCAGCCATTACAACATCGATCGACAGAATCGATGATCCATCGATCGACAGAAGGATAAGGAAAGCGATCGACATACTCCAGAACCTATCGATCGATATTCAGTTATCACACGCCGAGTGCAACTTCCCAAGATAGATGTTGCACGACTTAATGCACTCAGGGAGCAATCTAAACCCTCCAAAAGCCCACCGGAATTTATCTTGAAGAAACCCACGGATACCCTAGAACCCATGGAGTTACAAAAAGAAACTAAAGGCCGTACTCTCAGAAAAAAGAAAGAGAAGGTTCCTAAGCATCTTAAAAGGAGAGTCAACGAGAAAGAATTAGAAAGCTTCAGAAAAAGAGTTCTAAGAATACCTAAGGAGAAACCATTCGAAGAAACATTCAGAGAGACAAAGGAGACAGAAGAAGATATCAGAAGGATGTTCAATCAGGTCAGAGAAACCATGATCAGGAGGATCAAACTTGAGAAGAAGGGTGATCCAGGGAAGTTCGTTGTTCCTTGCTCAATCAATGGGATCAATTTTCCACGTGTTCTATGTGACACAGGATCTGAAGTTAGCATCCTACCCAAGGTGATAGCAGACCATCTAGGTCTGAAGATAGAACCCACGGATGAATCATTCATCTTCGTGGATTGTTCTCAGCAAAACTCTGGAGGCATCATCAGAAACCTGGAGGGAGAAACCCTAGTTCCAGTAGACTTCCATGTCTTGGACGTCAAGGTAATCCTACCTACTTCTTTGTTACTTGGAAGAGCCTTCCCAACCACAGTTAGAGCTGTCTGCAACCTTCAGACAAACAAACTGTGCCTAACCCTGATCAATCCTACGGTCTACTATGATCCGGTACGAGTCATCAAGGTTCCTGAGAAGATCCAAGACGGCTCAGACCTCGTAGCTGTTTGCTATTGTGGAGATGAATACGATTCACAAGACGCATACGAGACGGAGTACGATGAATCGATCGATAGTGTCACTGTCTCATCGATCAATTCTTGTGAAAAGACATTGATCGACAGACATACATGGTCATCGATCGATTCGCAATTCAACCAGATTGAGGAGGAGTTTCCAGACGGTGACTTTGAGGTAAACGAGTGGGATAACGACTACTACATCCCACCACATGCTGTATATACTACTCACATTGAGGAGTATACTGATGATTACGAGGAGGAGAGACCTATAGAGTATCACAACCTTCCAGAAGATGAAGATCGACTTCTCCACCACAACCTCAAAATCAACACATCGATCGATAGGACCTTCTCCCCATCGATCGATACTACTTGCCTCGCATCATTCGACAACACAGTCAACAACAAGCGAGACGGAGACTACTCAATTGGGAGCTGGGCAAGCGATTACCAGCACGAGAGCTTCGCGGTCGAGACCGCAACGCCAACATACATTACCCAAACCGAGGAAGTCTCATCGATCGACACGACACCAACACAATCGACCGATAGGCCTGAACAACCATCAACCGATCCTGTACCTTTGCCATCGACCGATACATTCATCAAACCATCCCAGATAACAAAATCACTTGTACCTGATTTCGGTAATTTAACCCCGGATGAGTTTCGTATTTTCAGGGATTCAAAAGGCTTTGCACGCTCAATGGATGGACAAACGCTCCACATATCCAGAGAGGACATTGCAGACGTATTACAGTTAGCCAACGGATCCCAAAACCTATTCCAGCAGCAACGCTACGGACCAGACCATCATCATCAGCACCAGGAGGCAGACACAACAGCCAAGCCAAAAAGCTGAGGATAATCATCTCAACACGAAGGACCCAGATTTTCAACGGACATCGATCGATATGGAGTACATGACATCGATCGACATGCGTCCTGAATTCGGAAAGAGAGCTTTTAGATATGGAGTTCAAAAATTCTTTTGGGAGCATAGAGATGAGTATGGGGTCTACAGGGACGAGAAAGGGTTTGCTAGAGGAATAGATGGTGACGTTATCAGAGTTTCTAAAGACGACATCAAGAAACTGCTTCAAAGTACTTCAATGGACGAGCGCTCTTACATCTGTTTACCAGTTCATTTACAAGAAGAGATTTGGTGCACGAAACCTACACCAAAGACGAGATCAACGAGATGTTTACTGGTCTACTTGGAGAACACAAGTGGGAAAAAATCTCCATGGAAAAGAGTTTAGAGGATGCTACAGACAAGCTTGGCAGCGAGATGAACTGGATGTTCAGTGCAGACCAGGCATTAAGCAAGAAGGTTAAACGTCTTGAGCAGGAACTTGAAGATCTTTGCAACACCCAGAACCACACCCAGACAAGTTCAATATCGATCGACGGAGTAACATCCACATCGATCGATATGAAGCCTGCACCATCGACCACCTACTCAAAACGTGATGTCGATGAGTTTATGGGAGATATCTGGAAGGAACTGAAGAAAGTAAAAGATCGTTTCAGCAGCAAACTCACCAAAACCTGTGAACCTATCTTGCACAACCTAGGGGATCTAAGCATCTGCACTGAAGAGATGAAGAGATATATCCGCCTTATCAATGAGGCGCATGCAGATATGAACCCCGCGGCACCTTGCAATCCTTTTGGAGGATTGACTCGTTTAAAAGCAGCTGAGAGGAAACTTTCTGACATACACTTCTTAGTAGACCAAGAAGTGGAGGAACTCGCACTACGCATGGACACTATGCAGCAGGAGGCTGAGAAGTTCCAACGGCAACTCGATTATCAGGCTGCATCAATCGCATCGATCGATGAGTACAACCTCACATCGATCGATAGGCGAATGACTGAAATCGACGGACAGATGAAGCTCTTTGCCGAGAAGCTTCACGAGAATCTGCAGAAGCACACATCGACCGATGAACAACATGTTGCATCGATCGATATACAGACTTCACAAATTTTCACCAGAGCTGACTTGGATAAGTTAGCTGATGAAGTATACACGGCACTTACGAGCGTGGATGATTCGCAAGACAGATGTCTAGACCAGATGTATTTTCCGCTAAACAACAAAGTTGGCAGAATGGAATCTAGCATAGAAGGGATGCAGAAAGGAATCAGAGCCATTCAGAGGCAGCTTGCGAGCAGACCTGCACCCTTAGCATCGATCGACAGAAGAACTAGCGCATCGATCGACGGACCTCAACAGCCATCGACCGATAATTCAATAAAGGAATCAATCGATATCAGCTCTATCCACGATTAAATGATCCAACGCCTTGATTTAATGCAAGCGAAGCTCGGTGATCTTTCAGAACATGCCTATGAGAAATTAGGATGGCACGAGCTCAGCATTGAAGGTCATGCAGAAAGGATTCAAAGGATCAATGATGAGTTAATTGAGATAAAGAAGAAACGAACCAGAGAATATGAAGCCACAAGGAGCTTATTTGACTCATGGTTCGGTGAGAAGAAGGATACAGCGGATACTTGTTTCCCAGCAAGTACCTGGACTTCACCTCAATAGCTCATTCCATCCAGAGTCAAGCTAGATGACTATAATCAAAGCGCTAAGTGGGAGGCAACCCACTGTTAGGTAATTTTTCTTTTAGTTTTTATCTTTAGGATTTTATTTTTCGTATTTTTTTCCTTTGTAGTTACGACTAGACGATTACCACTAAAATCGACCGACATGACACTGTCGATATCGATCGACATACACCAAACAATAGCGATCGACGAAGGCGACTCAACATCGATCGATACGGATACGGTCAGGTATTTCGCTCTACTTTTTTGATATCACTATATAAAATTTTTGCCTCAACATCGATCGATACGGATCACGGTCAGGTATTTCGCTCTACTCTTTCGATATCACTATATAAAATTTTTGCCTATGCCTTCACCGGACTGGTTATACACTGAGGACAGTGTATGATTTAAGTCTTGGGGGATGATTACTGATGATGTTTAGCTTTTGACTACATCTAAAATATTTTCAAAATAGTTTTTATTGAGTCAAGAAAGGGATAATGATATTTTAAATTTTCACTTTTTATCTAACCAATCTTTTAGGCACCATTCTTAGATTTGTTGATGCAGAATGTACTATAGATGCTAAAGTTAATCACCTATCAGCTATGACAACGCTTCCATTGATTTTCTGGAGGAACCAAAGCTGATTTCCAACCTAACCTGACATTCTCTGCTTTTCTTGGGGCTTGGTATACATGGGATCGGATGCTTCAAACAAGTCTGGAAGGTAAAACCTTGTGTAGATAGTTTTATCACCCTCTCTCTCTCATTTTCGAATTTAGATTTAATTTTATTTAAATTTTTTTTTTTTGAAAATAAGCTTATATATATGTTCTAGGACTAGTTAGTTATTATTTAGGAGGAATTCGAACAAGGCTTGGCGGTTACCCCCCTCAAGACTTGATTCATAAGAATTCTATAGGTAAAATATTCGAACAGGACTTGGTTGTTACCCCTTCAAGACTTGCTTCGCAATGAATCCTGGGATATAGGTCAAAAAGAAGTGAACAGGACTTGGTGGTTACAACCATTAAGGCTTGATTCATGGAAGCCTGTCCAATCTTGGTCAATGTCTTGCAAATAAAAGCAGACTTGACTAGGAGAGAAATAGTAGAGAGAGAGAGAGAGAGAGAGAGGATATGAACTAATTTTTACCTGCAGGTCTTGATACTTGTTTGAACAACCTTGCATCCTGTGATCGATACTCCCAAGGTAAAGCCTGCACTTTCATTTTATTGTACAGAAATGAAATCAGTAGAGGGGTTAATCAGACAGGATTGCTAAGTTGTTGGCTAGATGATCCAGGTTGTTTAATTAGGATATTGCATAATGTTCTTCTGTGATTGACAGATTCTTAGATGTGGTTTGCAACAAAGTAGAGGTTATGATTCTAAGTTTGAATTTGATTGAGTCCCTGCTTTTTAAAACCTCTTTCATAAAGACTGCCTGTGTGTTTGCTTGAGGACAAGCAAAAGGTTAAGTCTGGGGGAGTTGATATACCATGGATTTTACCCGTTTTTACCCATGGTATATGAGTATTTTATTACTATTATCTATGTTTTGAAGTCTATTAGATATGTTTTCAGGCTCAGGAGCATTTCGGAGAAAAGTGATGTTTTACGTGCCTTTTTGGAGCTTAAAGAAGAGTTCGTCCGAGATCATACCAGAGGTCAACATCCAGAGTTACACATCGATCGATGCACACTCCGTGCTATCGATCGACACACATTTGCCGAAGGACGATACATCGAGATCATAATCGATCGATGTACACCCTGTACTATCGATCGATATCGTGCGGCAGAAGACAAGTTGGACTTGGCCGAACTTGAAGCCCACGACATCACATTTTTACAAGATTGCCCCTGACGATTTTTTAACCTAATGAACTCACATTTATATGTGCCTAAGTGTTTTGGCACCGGACGACGATAACAAGTTTTAAGAAGTTTTTACCTAAGAGTTTCTTTTTACCTCCATCTTTTCTACTCATTTCTTTACCATTGCTTCATTACTTTGCAATTTCTCAATAAAGTTCTATTCAGTTCTTTACTTGTTCTTCTTTACAAAGGTTATAGGATTCAAGATCTAGAGGAGAGATCCAAAGAGATTTGTGATTGTAACTTACATTTTCACTCCTCTAATAGATCTATGAACTCCTACTATTACCTTGTTACTATGAATCACTTAGCCATGTCTGAGTAGATTCATTTGTTAGATTTAGGGTTTAAATAGGATATGAGGGATTAGCCCCAGCCTATATCTGCTATAGTTGTGATATTTATTGTTAGGATTGTTCACTAATGCTTTTTCTAGATTAGCTACCTAGAACATGAACTTGGATTGCATTATTCATTCAATACAATTCCTGACAACATCCTAAACATGCTATGACCCTTTTGAGACAAGCGAAAGCTGATCTAAGATCATGGTGAGCACTGTATCAACTCGCGCATAAGTTCTGCTTAGAGCCGTATCGATCGATACTCCTATAGAGTAATCGATCGACGTAGATAGAGGTGTATCGGTCGATATTCCTATCGAATAATCGATCGATACTGTCGGCGATATAGCTGACTGCAAACACCATTTTGCATCTAAGTAATAGATGGTCTAAATATTGCGAGAGCTGATGGATTCATTTAATAGTGTTGAGCTCTGACATATCATGCAAGAAACTTGTTAGCATTTATAGTACTAATAATCCTGAATTTTTGAATACCTACCCTGAATCTAACTACTTTTCTTTATTGTCTAAAACCAAAACCTTTTAACTGAGTAATCTTACCATTACTCAAAAACCTGCAATTTACTTTAAACCATTTTCAACCTAGCATAGTCACTAAGATTGCATCTTATTTATACACTAGCTCTCTCTGGATTCGATCCCTAAGTACTACAGCTAAACCTCGTATTTGAGAGAGTAAAGTCACTCCTTAGGGTAATTTGAGTGATATCAGAAAAGCAGTTTCTTTTGAAGTGGTAGATTGCTTTATAATTGGAGGATGTGAATAATCTTTAGAGGAATTGTGCATGTGGTTTTACGCTGTGATGCATATTACATCATGTTCGAATTCGTGATTATCTTTCTCCATTGCAGTGGCAACAAATGGATATTGAATATACTTTCTGGCAAATGCTTAACCTTTGTACATCTCCCAAAGTTGTGTAAATCTTTTGATTTCCTCTCTCGAAGGTTCCTTTTTCTATGCCACTTTGCCGAAAGGTTTCTGTATATACATTAATGTTTTTTCTGCATTTGAAAGAAAGAATGATAAGGTAATATGTAGAACTATAAAGAATCATGTATGATGCATCTAAAATTTCAGAACTGGAATAGTGACGCAGGCTTTTACTACAGAGCTGATTGGAATAGACTTTGAGATTGTCTCACTTCAACTTTTGATATTAAACATTAAAGATTGTTCTAACTTGTGCAATGCATTTTGAGAATCCAGCTAATACTTGGTGAGTTTGAATTCTAGTTCTTATGCTTGTCCATTTTGTATGTTTTGCATGTGAACGCTACAACATCAGCTATCAACACACTAAGTATCACAAACGTAAGCTCAGCTTTCATTACCAAGCCTTTATTATGCTACTGCATTCAGCTTTTGTTTACGATCAACTTGTGGTCTATATTATACTAGGTGATTTTCCCGTGCTCATGCACGGGTATAAAAATTTATAAAATAAATATACAATAATAATTTGTTTTATTTACTTTTAATTTTAAATTGATTTATAATTTGTATTCAAAATTTATATTAAAAATATTAAATTATTTTAATTAGACATATGATTTAAGATATGTTATACTTAGTCGATTTTGTTGTTTTTATAGTCGACTTAGTTATCATTTGGGTATATTGGTTTTCATCTATTTCTCTCAATTCAACTATATTATTTTTATTTTAAATATATTAAAATTATAATTAATTTTCTTATTTTTATTTACGCTGGTTGTTGTCTTAGATATGTAAATATTTTTGATGAAGATTATATATAACTTAATATATATTGTGCTTAGAATGAAATAAAAAATAAACTAAAGTGCCCGATTTCAAATCACATAAATTAATATAACGATAATATTCTACATTCTCATACATTTATATAAATTTTACAAAAGAACTAAATTGTAACAGTTGGTAATATTTTATTTTCATTTGTTAATAGGTTTTGAGTCATTCTATAATTTATATTTATAAAAGAAATTTATATATTGATATAGTCAAGTCACTCATGTTGTGAGTATATTGAGTTAAATATATTCTTTCAAAATCAAACTAAAGTATAATTATTTTTTATTATAATTAAGTAAAATCAAATTAACTTTAGTTTTCGTTTGAATGTGCATGTATTTTCATAATATTTATCAAATTTTATGTTGGTTTTTTACAAAAATAAAAAAATAAAGCTATGATCTATATGAAGTTACATACATAAGTAACTAATACATTTTTGGAAGCTTATGAACACATATCAATATTTACAATAATAGAAATATTTTATAGATTCTAAATAATTTTATGTCTTAGATTTATTAAATGATAAACTGAAATTTATTTTAAATAATCTTAAAAATTAGAATTGCTGGTATTTTGATTATGGTTATATTAAGTTCCACAAAAAAACATAAAATTTAAAAGCAAGTTTAATATCAAGAAAACAAATAATTTTAGTAATGAAAAAATATAATATATCGGCCTCGTTAAAGTATATAATGATGTTATTTTAAAATATTTTGTAATTATTTGATCAAAAGATGTTTATTGTTAATTGTTTTCTTCAATATCTCTTAAAATAAACAGTTTAAACAAATTGTGAACTTGTAAATTTGAAATATTTCTATTTTGTGAACTTTCTTTTTTTAATGAAATCATATTATATATACAGATATTTTCGTTTTAATTTTTCAAATTTTTTTTATAAATTTTTCCTTTTTAATTATATATGTTATTGGAATTTTTTTAAAAGGAAACTAAATAAAAAATTAAATAATAGTATTTAAATATAATATTATTAATTCATTATGGTATCAATGTAAAGTCATCGTGAGAGTTAACGTGAGCACGACACATAGGAAACTGACTTATCAAATAATAATATAGAGATCCTTACTTAATGCTGGTGCCTATTAACAATAAGCTAAAACTTTGGTGTAGCATTGTAAATATAAGTGAGTTTCTTTTTAGTTTCTCTTATTCTTTCTTTCTCTCAGAAACGAAAAACCAATGGGCGCGTGATGACCCTGCTTTTATTGTGATCTGTAGCCTGCTTCTCATTGTTGCAACTTTAGCCTACTGTGCCACGTAAGTATTTTGTATATGTGCATCTTTTAGAATCTGAGAGTTAAAATTATTTCCTTGGAAAAATACTTTGCTCTGTTTTTTTTTTTGCTTGTTTTTACTGTAATCTGTCTTCCTGCTTCAGGTATGACCATAGTGGCTCTCATGCTGTCGTCGTAGTTGTATCAGTTTTCCTTACTCATTTCATAATCACGGGAGCAGTTATAGCTACATCCTGTTGGTAAGTATATTCTATCATTGCATTAGACATGGATATTTGTTGGTGCAAACTCTTACTTCGCTTAAACGTTTTGTTTGCATCCACGTGTCTGTGGTATGCTGCCGTGCCACTGTTACTACCATTCTTGTAAGGAACGGCTTGTCTGATCTTCGTATTGCTAATTTGATCATATTTATAGTGCAAGACAAATACTGTTAAAATTTAGTAGTAAATCATCTCCTCTTAGGAAACAAAATCTTAATCCTTCTGTATAGTTTCCTTCCTTGTAATACCATTGCAGTTTGATTGGTTTCTTATATCAAATCTACAATGTCTCTCTGACCTGAGGTATGGATTATCAGGTTTCTTACGAACTCTTACCTGCGTGAGGAGGCTCCAAACAGTCATGTGGTGGAACAACACGTTGAATGGTAAGTTTATTGACTGACTGGTCTCTTGTCCTAGTTATTATTATCATTATTATTACTTTTGATTTTTTCTCTCTCTCTAAGATGAGTCGAGTATCCGTATTCCATATCATTGTTTCTCTCTGTCTATGTGAGCTTGTCAATAACAAGTTGTTAGTGACTTGGCTTCTATGTATACTTCTGTAGGCTGTATACATTTGATGTTCACTGCAACTCCTTCTTTCCAATGTTTGTGCTACTCTACGGTAAATTCCATCTTCAAACAAATCACTCAGTTCACAAAACAGAATCTCTGCGAAAAGAGATTGTATCTGTGACTTATAGTTACTTCTTTTATTGCTGCAGTCGTTCATTTTTTTCTATCACCACTCCTGATAACTCACGGATTCATCCCTCTACTGCAGTCGTTCATTTTTTTCGTATTACCATCATCTTAACTTCCTAGGATATGACGGTAAGTCTCACTAAGTTTAATGTTTCCTTCCACAATTAATCTGCTGTATAACTTTTGACATCGCTTGCTGTGAATGAATCCAATACAGTGCTTCCATTTTTGGAACGAACAACATTCTTCCTCTACCCAATCGGGATCGTGATTGTCCTGTCTCCTTACTGTAAGCTTAGATCAGTCATTAGTTTCGCAGTTATCTCTTCTAGAAAAAGCTTAAAACATCATCTTAAGTTTGTTTGTTTTTAATAATTTTCAGTGATCTTAAGTGGATTCAACCCGTCCAAATATTTCATGAACATGTACTTCAGCCAAAGGTAATGAGAAAGCAAGCCACATCAATTTGAATCCTAAGGGCTCTGCACTGCACATACGTTATCAAGCAAGGAAGAAGAAGAGAGTATGATTTCCTTTTTCTTTTTACCTGTAATAGTGTTGGATCAATAAAGGCCAATGGACCTGTGTGATAATGTGAAGAGAAATTGATATGGGTATCAACCCACAAAATGTTAGTTAAATGAAGAGGAAAGGAGTAGAGTCCCACATCGGGGAGAACAAGGCAAATAGAGAAGTATATAAATGTACTCTCATATGCTTTAGTTCAAACGGCTCTGGGAGAGAGGAAGGTTCTCCACGCGCGCGTCGCAGCCGCTGTCCGGCTCGTCTTGGGTCTTAAATTTTTTTGGACCAAGTTAAGCTCAACGTTTTGCCATTTCTTTTCCAGAAAAACAGCATGACGTTCGTGATAAAACGACACGTAGTTTGTCTGAAAACGACACAACGTTTATCTGTTCGCCAAAGATCAGAACGAGTCAACAGAAGAAAATCTTGTGGAGAAAGTTTCTCAACTCTCCACTCCCAAGATTTCTGAGAGATTTTCGCTAACGTGCTCTGCCAGTTACGAAATTCGAACTCTCATTTTTTCTTTAAATAGTCGTCTCTTCTTCATTCATTTTTTAAGTTTTCACGAAAAGAAAAACCAGAAATCTCACATCGTAAGTGTAGAGAGTGTTTCGTAGAATTTATTGTTCGTTAGGGCGTTCACGAGTGAAGCGTGATCGTCTCCCATGGTTGTATCCTGGGACTCTATATTCGTACAGTCCCGTCTCACTACGGAGCAAATATTAAGAGTTAAGGAAAGAGATCAAATCTCGCATCCATGTTTATTTAGTCTGTCCTTCTGTTTCTTTCCTTAACTCATTTCGGATTTCGTATCGTTTGTATCAATCCGGTTTCTGATGCAGCAGCATCACGCTTGGACGACAAGAAAGAAGATGATATGATTAAGTTTTTAGGTTTTTATTAGTTTTTTTTTCTATTAAATTGCTATTTCACTTTTATTTTTATTTTAGATTATAGAAAACCCTAAGCTAGAAGTCTTATATATAGTTTTGTATTCTTTCATGGAAAGGGAGCTTTTGATATATTTTAATAAAAGAGAGATTTCTCTGAAACCCTTGTTCTTGATTCGATTCAATTCATCAAAACAGGAAGTCGCGGTCTCAAGTGATTCTTCGAATCCCTTGATTGAGCGAAGCAGGTCCCAAGGAGGATTATCAAATCCCTTGGTTGAGCTGATTATCCAGTTCGTATGCTGCGCCAGGTTGGTATCAGAGCTGCGTTCTTTGATTTCTTAATCGAAGAACGATTCTGGATGTCATGGTGAATGCAAACATCTATCCTATCCAGGATGAAAGTCCTTTTGTTGAGAGAGAAGAAAACTATGAGATCTATCGAGAGATCTATGGTGATCCGATCTACGACGTTTACGAAGATGATGTCCATGTTGTTGACTTCATCTTCAATGAAAATTCTTTTGCAAATCTCGTATGCGCAAAAATCGTGCAGCATGAGGTCCGTGCAAAGTTCGTGCATGATGAGTTCTGTGCAAAGTCTGTGCAGGACGAGTTTCGTGCAAATTTCGGGCAAAGTCAGAAAATTCGGTTTTCCGCAAATGTCGGATTTGAAGAACAATATTTGAAGATTTCAACCACAAAAAAAAAACTATTCAAGATTCGAGGACGAATCTTTTTCAACCCGGAGATAATGATGCAAATAAGTATTTGGAATATTTTCAAATATCTTATTATTTATTTTAGTAATTATATTAAGTTAGATAATTACCTTTTATTGTATTTTCTATATTTTAATGGTTTTCCTAATTTAGTTAAGATTAGGGTTTTCTAGATCTAATGATTTATTATAAATAGGCATTCAAGCCTACAATTGTATTCAAAATTTGATAATTAATAAACTACCTTTTGCTTTATACCTTGAAAGAGATTTGTTTAAATTCATCTTCTTTGAGAAGTCTTGTTTCGATTCGATTAAATTCATCAAACAGGAAATTGGTCTCAAGACGCTATCGAAAGAAACTCTTGATTGATCCAAGAACAGGTCTCTAGAACCCTAAAAGTTCTTTGATCGACCGTTCAACCTATCGTCCGCTGCATCAGTTTCCGGCTTCAGCAATCTTAACTCTTAATCGCTTTCTATCTAAAGCTTAAGCGGATTGATATGAAGATTTATGAAACGTTTATTTAAGGATTTCTTAACGGATTTAGAAACGATGTTTGCGATTTTCTCTGTTGCATTTCCGTGAAACGTTTTTTACTTATCTCATAATGGTTTGCGTTTTGCTCTGTAGCATTACTGTGGAACGTTTATTGATTGACGATTCTTTGAAACGATGTTTGGGATTTGCTTTTTTCTTATCCGCGAAACGTTTCTTAATAATTCTGAAAACGGGTTTGCGTTTTGCTTATAGCATCATCCGCGAAACGTTTTAGATCCATTATTACTCAAATGTTCTATATGAATCGTTTTCATAACCGCTTTCTTAAGCGAGTTTATGAAACATTCTAAGTCAATAAAAATGGTTAATGCGAACGCTTTTAAGGGAGCTTGCGAAATATTTTAAGACTTAAATCGATATGATTTGGTTCAAACACCAAAAATGACAATCGATTTTAGACTATTATTTTTTTTAGAATAATATGTTGTTTGTTGATTGGAGTACTAATCTGCTTTCATGTTTTCTCAACAGAAACAAAAATTACGGATCCTAGCAACACCACCCCCATTGACGCTACCATCACTCAAACTCCAATCAATGTGTCAGAAACTGATGCTACTGTGACAAATGTTGGCACCATTGCTGCGACAACAACAACTATCCTACCAGTGGGTAATGCTGCTGATGAAACCACTCGCTGTAGCCTTTTCGGTGCTGGTCTTTATCAAACGGCTTCAATTGAAGGAACCTCAAATGCTCCGGTTGCAGTTTCAACTCCTCCGACAGTACCTGGTGTGTTCACTCAAGGATTGATGCCCGACAAGTTTGATGGCATAGGCTTCAAAACATGGCAGAAGAAGATGATATTCTTCCTGACAACATTGAAGCTGGACAAGTTCATCCAAGAGGACAAGCCCCTGATCCCTTACGGGATTGATGATGTGCACACTCTCGCAAGTGTTGACATATGGGTGCATTCCGACTTCATCTGCAAAGGATACATTTTGGGTCGCCTCATTGATCCATTGTACCGGGTCTATTGTGATATCCCCACTGCGAAGGAGCTATGGAGATTACTGGACAAGAAGTACAGAGGTGAGGACGCTGACTGCCAGAAGTATGTGGTTGCAAAATTACATGACTTCAAAATGGTGGATTCAAAACCCATCATGGATCAGGTGGAAGCGTTTCAGCTCATTTGCCATAAAATCACTGCTGAAGGGATGTCCATTTGCGAGACATTCACAACTCTCAGCTTCATTCAAAAACTTCCTCCAAGCTATGCGGATTTCAAGAATGGATTCGCCACAAGTTTTGAGGCGGACAAGCTCGTGATTAGGAAGAATGGGATGTATTTGGGAAAGGGTTATGTTAAGGAAGGACTTGTCAAGTTGAATGTAATGACAGTCATTCCAAAAGTTGTAGCTCCAAAAGTTTCAATGAATAAGAAAGAGCCAGTTGCTTATTTGGTTGAGTCTTTTAATATATGGCATGAAAGATTAGGCCATGTAAACAACAAATCTATACGAAGATTAATGAACTTAAATCTAATTCCTAAATATAAAACAAGTAAACAAAAATGTGAAGTATGCGTACATGATTAGCTCACAAAAACGCCCTCACCTCGTGTTGAAAGAACTAATAAACCTCTAGATTTAATTCACACCGATTTATGTGATTTAAATACATGCCAACTAGAGGTGGGAAAAAGTACTTTGTGACCTTCATAGTTGACTGCACAAAATATTATTATGTATATCTATTACATAGCAAAGATGAAACCTTAGAAAAAATTCAAAGAATTTAAACTCGAGGTAGAAAATCAGCTTAAAACAACTATTAAAGTAGTTAGTAGCGATAGAGGAGGTGAGTATGATGGACCGTTCAACGCATTCTGTAAAGAACATGGAATTTTTCATCAAACTACATCTCCTTATTCACCAGAATCTAATGGGGTTGCTGAACGTAAAAAGCAAACTCTTAAAGAGATGATCAATGCAATGTTGCAGGAATCTAAGTTACCCCAGAACATGTGGGGGGAAGCGTTGCTTACCACTAATTATATCCTCAACAAAATTTCACACAAAGTAACTGGAAAAACTCCATATGAATTATGGATAGGTATTTTACCTTAGTATAAATACCTCAAAGTGTGGGGGTGCTTGGCAAAAGTTGTGGTACCGCCACCAAAGAAGGTCACTATTGGACCTAAAACAGTGGATTGCATTTTCATCGGATATGCACATAATAGTACTGCATATCGATTTCTGGTACATAAATCTGAAATATCAGATATTCATGAAAATACAGTCATTGAATCAAGAAATGCATCTTTCTTCGAAAACATTTTTCCATACAAGGAAAAACAAGGTTCTAAACGAACTCGAGAAGAACGAGACAACGATAATGACTCAGTAATTGAGACAAACGTCGATACTTCTATAAATGATATTTCAGAAAATCAAAAAGAAGATGAACCTAGAAGGAGCAAAAGAGCTCGAAATGAAAAATCTTTTGGTGAAGATTTCTTAATGGCATTTTTAGTAGAAAATGTTCCAAAAACTTTGGCAGAAGCCATGTCTTCACCAGACGCTCCGTTTTGGAATGAAGTTGTTAGAAGTGAATTCGATTCTATCATGCAAAATTATACATGGTACATTACGGATTTACCACCTGGCTGCAAAGCATTTGGGAATAAATGGATTCTGACACGAAAACCAAACCTTGATGGAACACCTGGTGGAAAACACAAAGCTAGGCTTGTAGTTCAAGGATTCCGACAAAAGGAAGGCTTTGAATATTTTGATACATATTCTCCAGTAACAAGAATAACATCAATAAGGCTGATGATAGCTATCACAGCTTTAAGAGACCTAGAAATTCATCAAATGGATGTAAAAACCGCTTTTCTAAATGGTGATTTAGAAGAGGAAATTTACATGAAACAACCTGAGGGTTTTTGTCATTCCAGGACAGGAAAGTATTCCGACTTGCAAAGTCACTTTATGGGCTTAAACAAGCCCCTAAACAGTGGCACGAAAAGTTTGACAGCACAATGATATCAAATGGGTTCAAAATTAATGAATGTGATAAATGCATATACTACAAAACTACCAAAAATGCGTATGTTTTGCTATGTCTATATGTAGATGATATGCTCATTATTGGAAGCAATAAAGACATAATCAATCAAACAAAGAACATGCTCAAAGGGAAATTTGAGATGAAGAACTTGGGATTAGCAAATGTTATTCTCGGGGTTAAAGTCACAAGAAATTCAAATGGAATTATCTTAACCCAATCCCATTATGCTCAAACAATATTAGAGAGATTTAAAAATTACTCTAATGGTACGGCAAAAACTCCGCTAGATCCCGAAATGCACTTGACAAAGAATTCAAGTGAAGCGGTTTTACAAAACGAGTATGCACGTGTGATCGGAAGTCTTATGTACTTGACCAATTGTACCAGACCAGATCTAGCGCATGCAGTAAACGTACTGAGTCGATATACAAGTAATCCAGGTCATACACACTGGAAAGCTATAAGATAGTACTTAATTACTTGCACTGCACCAAAGATTTTGGGCTTCACTATGGTAAAGAACCAGCAGTTTTAGAAGGATACAGTGATGCTAACTGGATATCAGATTCTAAAAACTCAAAATCCACAAGTGGATATGTCTTTACACTAGGAGGAGCAGCAATATCAAGGAAATCTACCAAACAAACAGTGTTAGCCAGATCCACAATGGAGTCTGAGTTCATAGCCTTAGACAAAGCAGCAGAAGAAGCTGAATGGCTTAGAAATTTTTTGGAAGATATTCCTATGTGGGAGAAACCTGTGCCAGCTATAAGAATACATTGCGATAGTCAATCAGCTATAGCTCGGGCTCAGAATAATCTCTATAATGGTAAATCTCGTCACAACAGAAGACGACATAAAACCATTAGACAACTTATCTCAAATGGTGTAATCACAATAGACTACATCAAATCGGCTGACAACCTAGCGGATCCATTTACTAAAGGTTTGCCACGAGATGTTGTTGCTAAATCATCAAAAGGAATGGGTTTAAAGCCTATAACGAATGAGGATGCTTGATTGCAACCCTACCTATCATGACTGGAGATCCCAAGACGTAGGTTCAAAGGAAAAACAAAATCAAACAGAATCTAACCAAAGCACTTTGAGACAGAGTAGTCTCATCCCAGCTCCTAAGATGATTAAAGTGCTAACAAGTGTGAGAAGGATAAGCATCCGCTTTTAATGATTCCATAGCTTTCTTAAGCGGAGTATTACTCAATACTTTTCATGGTCAATCACCTAATGAGTGTGAAATGGGGCCGTTTCTAGGAGAATGAATGCAAGGCTATATTCTCTAAGTTCACTCATGAGAACCAGGAATAGTTCAGGGCCACAATGAACACAATAGAGAACTAAGTTCTACGAGAAAATGAAGCTGCGTTATGCATGTTGTCTCGGTCTACATAAAACACCGGTTGGTTCAAGACATCATGTTCACCTTCTGGTAAAGTAAACCCGACAGATATTAACTATGAGTGGTTTAAGGCTTAAAAGTGCCACCTACTTAAACACAACGAATTTTTCGCAAACACTCTCGATAAGTCTGTCTGTCTAGTCTGTAGTATAAGTCTAGTAAGTAAAGTTTATGTTTTTTTTAAGAGTCTATCGAGTCTGCATTTAGTCTGCATATGTTTAGTGTCATTTCTATTCATGTGGGGGATTGTTGGATCAATAAAGGCCCATGGGCCTGTGTGGTAATGTGAAGAGAAATTGATATGGGTATCAACCCACGAAATGTTAATTAAATGAAGAGGAAAGGAGCAGAGTCCCACATCGGGGAGAACAAGGCAAATAGAGGAGTAATAAATGTACTCTCATATGCTTTAGTTCAAACGGCTCTGGGAGAGAGGAAGGCTCCCCACGCGCACGCCGCCGCCGCTGTCCGTCCGGCTCGGCTCGGCGTGGGCGTGGGCGTGGGCTTGGGCTTGGGCTTGGGCTTGGGCTTGGGCTTTGGCTTGGGCTTGGGCTTGGGCTTGGGCTTGGGCTTGGGCTTGGGCTTGGGCGTGGGTCTTGGTTCTTGGGTCTTGGGTCTTGGTGGAGGGCCTCCAGTCCAATAAGATTCTTTTTGGACCAAGTTAAGCTCAACGTTTTGCCATTTCTTTTCCAGAAAAACAGCATAACGTTCGTGATAAAACGACATGTAGTTTGTCTGTAAACGACACAACGTTTATCTGTTCGCCAAAGATCAGAACGAGTCAACATAAGAAAATCTTGCGGAGAAAGTTTCTCAACTCTCCACTCCCGAGATTTCTGAGAGATTTTCGCTAACGTGCTCCGCCAGTTACGAAATTCAAACTTTCATCTTTTCTTTAAATAGTCGTCTCTTCCTCATTCATTTTTTAAGTTTTCACGAAAAGAAAAACCAGCAAATCTCACATCGTAAGTGTAGAGAGTGTTTCGTAGAATTTATTGTTCGTTAGGGCGTTCACGAGTGAAGCGTGATCGTGTCCCATGGTTGTATCCTGGGATTTTATATTCATACAGTCCCGTCTCACTACGGAGCGAATATTAAGAGTTAAGAAAAGAGATCAAATCTCGCCTCCATATTTATTTCGTCTGTCCTTCTGTTTCTTTCCTTAACTCGTTTCGGATTTTGTATCGTTTGTTTGTGGCTTAATCTTTCTGTTACGTTTAGGCGCCATACAATTACATAGTGGCACTGATGCTATCAAATATTCTCAATGTATAATCCTAACTGACTTCTATGAATATAATAATATCACTATTATCATAGACTTATTTTATTAATATTTACCAAACATTTTTGATATAAATTTAATTTATTATTATGCTTTTAGTAATAGTATTTTCCGAATAAATACAAACCAAATAAGAAAAACAAAACCAATAGGGAATCAGTGTTTACTAATATCTGAACATTTCAAATATATCGGGAACAGAAAAACTGAAATCAAATCGGAACCAAACTAGACGCCAAATGGGTATCTGAATATCCAAAATACAGTTTGTATACTTGAAAATATTAACTATATTTAATTTTGAAATTATCAAATTTTCTAAAACTACTACCTATAAACCAAACTATTCCAAAATCGGAATACCTTACTATTTTTATCCAAAATATTTAGAATTATCTTAATTTCTCGCTAGAATAGAATCACCTGATTATTTTAATCCAATATATGTAAATTTATCTGAATTATCTGGTATTTTATACAAAAATTCAAAATCACATTTTACCCCAGTTATTTGAAATTATCCGAAAGGCAAGAACTGAATCAGAATCGAATTGAACTCAAAGTTTTAACGGGGTCCAAAAATTGTTATCTGAACCAAACCACTAAAACAATTATCAAAACTAAAACCAAACCCAATTTCATAAATAAACAAATGGTTCATATATCTCTTGAATCAAAAAAGCAAAAACCAAACCGGAATCAAACCGAAAATAAAAATAAATACAAACTGGAACTAAACCAAAACCAAAACGCCTATGTCTAAACATATTATTGACCAAAATGAGAGGTAGATAAATATGTGAAGAGAAAATAATTCTGGGATTTGAAAGCACATATCAAAATCTAAGAGTCATTTAATTCAAAATTAAATTAAAATTTAAAACCTGGTTGAACCGGTTGTACCGATCCAACCATAGACCCAGCTATAATGTCAAGTCTATGTCCGGCGGGTTTTCAAAACATTGCATTATTTTTTAACAAAAGACTTAGATTTTGATCCATGCTTTTAAACAACAGGATTAATTTTTATTTGAAAAATTGTTTAGTAAAAGTTAGAAATTGTATGCATACAAATTTTATAAAAAGGTTATTTTGAAGTAACTAAACTAAATTTATAAAAAAACAATTTTATGAAATATAAGATATCTCATTTATATAACCCGTATTTAAAATTAAAATTATAATATAAACTAACTAGATGTCACTCAACTGGTCCCATACTTGTTAAATGTTTACATATTTATGAAAGTATTCGGAAAAAAAACTGTAATCATAAAACATAACCTATAGTTTGAAGTATCAAATTCTAATACATTAAATAATATTACAATCAACTGAATTATGGTTTGTTCAATTTACAGTTGATGTATTTGTATCATCTGAATAAACCATAGGTTATGTATAATCTGAAATATTTATATCAGCTGAATTTGGTATTTTCTTCTTATCAAATTCAAATATATTAAATTTTATTTTTAATTATTTTAATTAAAATATGTAAATTATTTGTTATTTTAAATATATTATTTAAATATATCATTTAAATATTTTATTTTAATAAGTGTTATTATCTTGTATAATTCATAAATATATGTTATTATGTATATGTAACTATTCAATATTATTAAATTTATTAATTTATTTTTATAATTATTGATTGGTAGCAATTTAATTATAAATATAAATTATGTATATATATAAAGAAGTGTTATTTTATAAAATAAATCAAAAATGAATTAATATTAATTTAATAATATTTAATTTTAATTACGAATTTTAATTATTTAAAATTAAAGATTAAAAATAATATATATTTATATTTTAGTTAAAAATATTAAAATATATTATTAAAACAATCCTCTAATAAGATAATTAAGAGTTTCTTTTACGATATCTTATTTTGAAAATATTTAACTAAGTTGGTAAATTAGGGTGTATATTTAATAATAACTAAGATTGTTGCATACGAAATAATAGGAAGTTAAATAAATATAGTGGTCCAACTATGACTTTTTGTAAATAGATTTATAATAACTAAAGATTAGTTCATTGAATAAAAAAAACTAAATGAATTTAATCGATTTTCATTCCTTCTTTAGCAATTTTAGTTTTGTGTATTGTATTAGATATTTTTTTCATTTAAAAATAAAAAATCAACTAATTATCGATGTTATTTAATTTACCAGAGATTTTCATCTTTCCTCCTTTTCATTCTTCATGGTTACAAACAAGTAAACTTATTTTTGTCCGTATTTCTAAAACTAAAAAAATGAAACTTATTGTAAGTAGTCTATCTTCCACTCTCTCCTGACTACAACTGAAGGATTCAGTAGATTCTACCAAATAAACTAATTTCAGAGTGATCGTTGTTTTGGTTGTATTTACCAGATTATGCATTTCTCTGTTTTTCAATTTTAGTAAAATAAAGTTATTCCAATTACTCATGCATTTGTAAAAGTGTTGCTGGCAACAAAACAAGAAATCAGCTAGGTAGATACAACACAAATTGATGTAATCTGAAACCAATGGTATTCTCAAATAACCTAATGTTAAATGCATATGAACGTTTTAAAATCATTATTTTATCAATATGATAGATCAATCTATTAGGGTTCTTGATGAAGTTTCAGCATTAAGAAACCCTTTTGAGATTTTTGTTCAGTTTAGAAAATAAAACTAAAGAATATTTTTTTGGGGGGCATAATATTTCTGTTATGTTTAAGGCGCCATAAAACTACGTAGGGGCACTGATGCTATATCAAATATTCTCAATGTATAATCCTAACTGTATTCTATGAATATAATAATATCACTATAATCGTAGATTTATTTGATTAGTATTTACCAAACATTTGATATAAATTAATTTATTATTATTATGTTTTTAGTTATAGTATTTCCCAAATCAAAAAAAAAAAAAACAAAGCCAAAAAAGAAAAACAAAACCAGCACCGAATAAATGTTTAAAAATATCTGAACATTTCAAATATCTCGGGAACAGAAAAACTGAAATCAAACCAGAACCAAACTAGAAACCAAATGAGTATTCGAATATCCAAAATACAGTTTATAAACTTATTACAAATATTAACTACTAAGGGCGTGTCCGCGCTTCACGCAGGATATTATTTTATTGTTGTTAAATACAATTTTTAGATGATATAATTATGTGGTCGTCTTTATTTGTTAATAACATTATTTGGTGTTTTTATTGTATTATATAATTATATTAGGATCGGCCCGTCCTATGGACGGGAAGTTATAAAAAAACTATTTTATATAAATTTACATTAATTTTATGAACCATTAAAAACAATTGTAGATTGAAAATGATATTATAAACAAACAATAATCTAAATAGAATTCGAAAGATCATGTTGTTATTTTCAATAAATATTTTTGACTGAAATAAAATGACAATAACCCCCATTATTCTATGGAAGAATAACCTAATATAATAGGATTAGTGATGTCCTTCATGTGCATATAATTATATAATTATGCAATGATCATGCCAGAGAAATATGTTAAGGAAAAGCTTCTATTATCTAAGACAAAACAATCTTTTGTTAGTGTAAGTAGCTTGGTCTGTGTATGTTTTAATTAAAATGTGATAGTTTTCTCCTAATAAAAGTCATACTTCAACCTCCCTAACACTCGTTAAATTGAAAACTATATGTTGTTATTAACTGGTTTTGTTCAAACTACATGAAGAAAAAAGCAGAATAGAAATAGTAGTGGACTTTACTGGATCTGCACAGAACTTAGAATCAAAATGGGGTATGTAACAACATTCCCGTAGTTCCACTTTTTCTTATAGTGTCCATCCTTTCCAGTTTATGCTAGCTATATTGTTGTACCCTCATATATGTGGTTTCTCATTTCCATCTCTAAAATTTCGAAGCATCATTAACATATGTTTTGCATAATTAAAAGTGAATACATCATTGACATATGGGTATTCTGCCACTTTTCATTATTTATAAGAGTTTGTTATTGCTCTAGTTTCTAATTTTCGTTTTACACTTGTAACAATTACAGAGCTCATAATCATTTATATCTATTTTAACTCTGGTTTTGCACTATCAAATCACTAATGCCATATTGTTTTCTATTTTTCTCTACTGCTATCACACCGTCTACAGGCTTCTATCGTTTTCTTTCTATCTCTCAGTCGTCATCTGGTATCTGAAGAATTTCTGATTTAGCTTTACTTAGCTTAGGGCTTCCGTGTCTTTAACAAATCTCTACAACTTCTCTGACATGTTTCTCAAGTTTGTCACCTTTTATTTCAAATAATATTTTATAAGTATCTTCACCATTTTCACCCAACCTTGCAAACTATCCTTTTTTATCTTTGTATTAATTTCTATCGTATTGATCTTTGAAACTATTCCCAGGCAGCTTGCTTACTCATTATACATCCTATTTCTGAATATCCAACCCCAGCATACCGTCAATAAAATTTATAAGCATGGACAATACAGAAGAAGGAAACACACAGCACTACTGATATATAAGTATGAAGCAACAGAGAGAAGACAACATTCAAAAGTTTTATCAGTTATCTCATGAGATTACAGAACTGAAGATCATTTTCATACCTTCGTATAGAAAGGCTGATACAACTTCTGATATTTAGCTTCTAGAGCTACCTTCTCCAGCTCTCCTTAAAAAAATTTGCTTCAATTTCATCAGGTTGGTTTTGCAATGCAAAATGAAAAAGTAATAAGATCATATATTCACCACCAAATATCTTTAAAGACTATATCCAGAACCTGCAAGGCATACAACGATTAGTGAAGGATACTATTAAAAAGAACAGTCACTGAAAGCTATGGATAGGCAACAGGGAACATAAGTAAATATTGATCCAAGGTTGTAGAACCCTGTTACTTGGCCAACATATCCTTAGAATCATTGGCACCAGTCCAAATTCGTTTTTGAATAAAAATATATAAAAACAGATTTTATTATCAAAGAAGCTTAATATAAATATCAATGGAAAGGAAACACCACAAAGCTAGATTTATGTTGACAGAAGAAGGAAGATCAAAGAGGAGGCTGATTCATACTAAGCTTATTATCTAACTGTGTTTTTACCTTTTGCAGAAGACTAATCACTTCAGTATGATAGAACCTGAGAAGAGAGCTGGAAGCTGTTGCTTCAAGACGTGTGGTGACGGTCTTGTCCACTCGTTTAGATATGAATTTCATATCCTCACGATGATTCTCCAGTAGATATTTGCCGAGCAACTTGAAGAATTAATCAGCAGAGTCCATAGCATCCTGTAACATCCAAAAGAAACAAGTTACCATTTGTCGAATAATCAAACACTGAATAGCATTTACAATGTTATCTTACATCCAGTTCAGAGAAAGCCATCTGAGTTTCCACATTCCACATCTCCGCCAAATGCCTTGCATTGTCGATTTTATCAGCTGTGAATCTCGGCCCATTGGTATAAACTTTTCCAATCGCAGAAGCATAGCTCTGAAGATAAAACCTCCCAGACACAGTTAGATAAGCATCCCAACAAAAGAAATCTTTCAAGACATCAAGCTTCTCAGGCTTGACCACAGTTGCTGGCTTTGGTTCTTGTTTCTTCTAAAGCTGAGCTGCAAGATCGGTCGTTTTCTTCAAGTCGTGTACGGCAGCAACAACAGCTTCTCGGTTTCTGTCAGATCTCTTAAGGTGATCAATCAGCTTAGTCTTTTTCTTTTTTGCAGCCTTTACTGTGTCAATGTTAAAACCATCATGCTTCTTCTCCAAGCTATCATCAGTTTCACCACCTAAAAGAGTAGTGACTCTAAACATCTCGCCAAATCCAGTGGTTGTGATAACTGGTACTTGAACATACTGAAACCCATTGGATTGAATGAACGTGTGGCTCGCTAAGGTTAGCGTGCTGTGGACTCGAGTCACACAGAACCGAGCTTCACCAAAATCAGAATAACAAATCTTATATCAGCTAAGGAGAAAACAAAAAAAAAAACTTCAATAAAAACGTTAAAATATAGATTCACCGTAGTTGGGCGGGGCCGGAAATGAGAGAAGTCTCTAAGCAAATGTAGAGGAAGCTGTTTCTTTGAAAGTGGATCCACAGTTCCTACATGAAGAAGCTTCTCTGCCTCAAGCTCCATCACTTGTTTTGCAGAAGCAGCCAGTGGTTGTCTTAACACACCTTCTGCTACAATACATGTCCCTAGAGACATAATCTGAGTTACCGGAACATTCGACATTGCAGAATCAACAACAACCTGGGAGAAAAAGAAATACAAATTAGCTCTCATTGGCATTTCATGGAACACCTTATATACCAAAAGTTTATTAAATATCAGACCTGGAGACCGGAGACGAAGGAGCCATCACTGATCAAGAAGTATACAATATACTCCAGTGGCGACGTGGACTTCTGACCGGCGATCTCCTGTTTATCGAAGATCGGGTAAGTCTTCCCGCCCCCGCCGCTCAGAACATCGAAAAGCTTTCTGAAATTTTTCATCTTTGACTGTATTATCTCCGCGCAGCTAATGTTGTACTTCGTCGTCAACGGCGGCGGAGGGACGGCTAGCAACGGAGCGGTGGGGGCGGAGGCAGAGAGTCTTTCTTAATGGCTCGAGAAGACCTAACCCACCCCACGATCATGACTTCGCTCCGTTCGAGGAGAGTCTTTAACTCGACCCAACTCGAATACTTCAATAACGTAACGGATTTCGGAGGGATGAAGTCATCTTGCTCTTTCTGATGGGGATTTCGGCTGAGAATCCATATGGAAGAGATTGACGGGGTCTAGGCTGGAACGCCATCGTCTCCGCCGAACGATGTGAGACACAGGTTTCAAACGTGCTCTTCGCCACCGATTTAGGGTTTCTGCAAGGTAAAGTGGGCTTTGGGCTGTAAACATGGTGCGTCCTCAACCCCAATTCACGAACCCATACGCCAGATGAAACAGAATGCACCGTATCACTAACAGGGACACGTGTCAGCAGGATAGAGCGCGAATTTGTGTGCTGGATGGTGACTTGTCACAATTTGGAGAGAATAACTGAACTTTATATATAAAGATGTGATATGTTAATATATTTTGTGTTTGTTTTTTGGAAGACGATCTATTTCCCCACGAGTAATATCATATAGCACCAAATGTCTCAGGAACTATTGCCTCGTTCCATTTGCCCCCGAGTCCAATGTTCGAATCCAATTTCCACACCAATCTTGGTTTTGTAACGATTTTGTTAACCGAAAGTTAAACCACGGTTTTGGACGCCAAACCAAACAATACTAAACAAGAAACTTAAATAAAACCTGACCAAACCTAACTCGGACCAGAATTCAAACCCGATCCGACCCGGCCTTACACAACTCTAAAAACCCGATAGAACAAAAAAGCCCCATTGCGAATTGAAATAAGAACCCTAAAACGCTCCTCTGTGTTTGAAGCTTTGAGAGAACAATGTTAGGGGATTCGAGTAACACATCTGGAGCATCGATTGGAGTGAGTTCTTCTCGTCGCAGGGGTGGAGTGATCAACGGAATTCCGAAGAGATGCTGGTGTGGTGAAGAAATTCTTCCACTGATGTCGAAATCTGACAACAATCCTTAACGAAGGTATTTTCGTTGTGCTTATGCTGCAAGAAAGAAGGTGAGTTCTCTCTCATTAGCTGTGTTGTGTTATTGTTGTTCTGTTTGAATTAGGTTCGTTAATAAGCTGTGTTATTTTCTGTTATCGATTTTAAAAAGCTTTGTTATTATTTTAAGCTTGAGAATGATAATCATTTCTTCAAATGGAATGACGAGGCATTGATAAATGAGGTTGAAAAACTTGAATTCAAAATTGCAAGACTTGAAGAAGAGTTGAGAGAAATGAGAAGAAATGAGATCTTGTTGGGTGAGAGAGTTCAAATGAAAGTGGAGAAAGAGCTGTTTGATAAGGTGGATGCAGTGTTGGCTGAAGCTAAAGGCAGAATGAACAAAATGATGCTATCAGCTGTCGTTGGATGTGTGGTGTTGGTTGGTGTCATGAAGGTTTTTCTCAAATGATGGTGAATGTGATAAGAAAATGGTTATCTCCTATATATTAATAGAGGAACATTTGAAAAGATGTAACCTCAATTTTGTAATAATTAAAAAATGCCTAATGCTTATGTGTCAATCAATTAGATAGTTAATTGGAAAAAAGAGGTCAAATTCAATTAATATGTCTTGCTAGATACATTAAATCATTAACTATATAATATAATGTGCTAGGAAACATTATTTTAACCCAAAATATTAAAAGCAAGTATACCTTCCTTATATAAAAGCTACGGAATTACCTAATATAATTAAATTTATGACAATTAATGATTATGGAAAATAAAGATTTGATAAATTTGTGTATCATTTTTCATTTTTTTTTAATTTTATATTATTAAAAGAAATTAAATAATCATATTAACCATATTAATAAAAAAATCATATTTTTTCTTTCATGTTATATTTTGAATTTTTAAAACAGCCATAAATTATTTTAAAATTTTTGTGATCAGTGTATTAATTGTTTTAATTATAACAAGATAAAAATGATCATAAAATCGTTTTAATATGAATTTTTATGTAATAGACATTCACATTAAATAATATATATATATATATATATATCAATTTTAATACTGTTTATATGTATCATTTAAAAATACATAAATATGTTAATTTTAGAATTTGCATTGAAAAAGTATTGAGACCTTAATATTTAATTTTGAAATTTTCAACGAAAAAATTTCACATCAAAAATTCTGAGATCAATGGTTTAAATTTTTGTTATATAAAATATACAAATGTTAATAAAACCATATGAGTAGTAAGTCTCAATAATAAATGTTTATATTCAAATATACTATATATTTATGTTAACATCATTGAATTTTAATTATATACCATATAAATTAAACAAAATGATTATTTTGATCTATTTACCATAAAAATATTGTAAATAAGCAAGATGTATTATTTTGATTTATGTGATTACTCTAATCTCCTATATATTAATTGAGAAACAATCGATTACTCTAGAAGTGTAAGATTTTATTAATTAATATTTTTCAAAAATCTTACAAGAGATCGATACAACGAAAAATTATTTATAAGCTATTGAAATCACCTAACGAGACATAAAGTGCGTATCAAATTTATTTTCCTAACCCTAACCCCATTTCTATTCATCACAACACCAAAATGGAATATTTGGAAGTGTCGATTGACAATCTGAAATGGTAATGTTTTTGTTTAAGTTAAGTCCATTGTTTTCCTCAAATTGACATAGAATAGTTTTTAGTGATTAACTAAATGGGTCACGTGCATAGTAAAATATATTTTAGTTTAAAAATTATTGCATACCCAAAATCAATATGAACCATCATCATTTTCGTTTAAAATTTTGTTACAATAAAAATATAGGGCTGGGCAAAAAATCTAAATATAAAAAACGAACCAAGCCTGATCCAAAAAAATAGTACTGAACTTTAACAAAAACATGTTAGATATCTGAATGGATTCAAAATTTTGGTATCTAAAGAACTGGAACTGAACCCGATTCGAACAGAAATATTCCGGGTATTCGAATATATCTGAACCACATTTATAAACTTAAATTAAATATCTAATAATATATTAAATTTAACCAGATTAATATATTAATTATTTTTAAATTTAATATCTAAAATAATATACACAAAGTTGTCTAAAATACTAGGAAATATATACAAATAGTTATAAGTACATGTTTAAAATAACTAATTGATACTTAAAATACCAAAATACTTAAAATATCTTTTGATTTTCTATCTAAAAATTTAAGCTAAACCAATTTTTATGTTAAGTTTAAGTATTTTGGCATACATTATTCAAATTTATATGATATATTATTTTGATTTTTAGACTTTGAAAAATTTAAAACATATATGAATTTTTACTTTTTCAAATTTTTTTAAATAGGTTATCTGAACCCAAAACCGAACCAAATCCACGAAAAACTGAACCGAACCAAAACCACAATGATCCGGACCGAACCAAATCAAATGGTCCTCAAATGTCTACCTCTAATCAAATGTAAAGAATGTTATTGATAAACAAAATATATATTCTTTATAACGTCTTAAGGCATGATATTGTTTTTGGCCCATAATATCAGAAAAGGCCTTTCGGATCTGATCAAAGCAGCATCAGCTATATACACATATTAGATCCATTAGTCCTCTAAGTCAGTACAATATCCCTTATATTATCACATAAAAATATGCTAAATCTCTGCAATTTTGGCTATATAAAATAAACAATTAGCAAAAATCGCACCTGTCAAAAAGAACCTATAAAACATGGGAAAATGTCAATTTTAAAAATTTTCAACTTTATATACTTATCCCACGCAAGGCGCGGATCTTATCCTAGTGTTTAGTTATGCTTGTTGTGTATTTAGTAATATTCTTATGTAAGACAATGGAAGACTATGTTTTTATTGTTAAATGACTATGCTTTTCAATGTTAATTGATTATGTTTTTCAATGTTAAATGACTTGATTTTCAATGTTAAATAACTTGCTTTTGAGACACTTTGTTGAGAAGAAGAGGCATTAAACCTAAAAAGGATAGATGTCATTGGTTTTGAACAAAAGAAATGCTAAAATACACACCAAAAGCCGACAATAGTCTAGAAAAAAGGATAACAACCACATTCTGAGATAACTCAAACATAAAATATAAATAAAAGATAAAAGCTAAAGACCATCAGCACATGTCTTCATAGCCGTGCATAACATGACAACCAGAAGCTGCTAAAGAAGCAGGTGAAGCAACTTGCGAAGCAGTATGAGAAGTAACATATGGTGTACATAAACCTGAAATACAAACAAAAAATGATCAAGAAACATACATTAAAACCGAGGTCAAATAGAAAATGAGTAATATACCTTTGTGGGCATTAGCGATGACTGATCTTTGCAATACGAGCCAGTGCCAATCTACAAATGCCCTCTAGCATTGGCACAAAAGAAAACTCCCTAGCCTTAGAGATTGTGTTGTTGGAAGACTGTAGAATTATTTTCTACATCTCACAGTAGTTACCCAGCTTGTAGAAGGCTCTACACCGTGTCCTAGGCTTACTCTTCTGAACATCAGCATCATAACAGAAAATCCTATCTACACGTTGTTGGAACTCAGCCTCGTTGTAGCTCCATGCCAAATTCCATATCAATGACTTCATCTCCTTTCTACTAGCATGATTCTTCTTCAGATTACCATAGATATGGCATACACACATTCTATGTTCAATCTGTGGTAACTCAGTCTGAACAGCACTTATCAATCCCTAAGAAACCAGAAAAATAGAAACATCAAAACTCATCCTTAACATACAACCAAAAGCACATAAAGACTAACCACATACCTTCTGTCGATCTGACACCAGTATGTAACCAAGCCCTTGATTCAATCCCAAGGCAGATTTGATCTTTCTCACGAACCATAACCAGTTTTCTTTATTTTCCACTTGAACAGCCCCCCATGCTATTGGATATATAGCATTATCCGCGTCTCTTCTTTATGCAACAAGAAGCTGTCCCTTGACTTTGTGCTTTAAGAAGCATCCATCGACTCCTATTAGTTGCCTACATGACTGTTTCCATGTCTTTCTGATGTTATCAAAGAAATAAATATCCTGTTGAACTCTTCGATCTCTTTCTCACCAGTCGCGTTAGTCAGAGTCTCAATCTCCACAGTCGAATTTGGGTTTGATTCGAGCAACTCAGCAGCATAATCTCTTAGCCGGGCAAACATATGATCATTCTCGAACTCAATCCACCTTAGTGCCTTGTTTCTTGCAGCCTGACACTGAGGCCTAGATACCGTAAACCACCATTTTTCATGAACCAATTCTTCAATCTTCATGGGCATGTAGTATTCTGGTTCCTCTCTAATCTTATTTACAAAAAGCCTTGCAATCTGAGGAACTTTTAACATCTCATATTCACCATTTGGAATACATGAATGCTCCTCTATGAAGACTCTAATTTTCCAGACATTATCCTTAGGAAGAGTGGACACATACACTTTCGACATCCTTCACCACCAACACATACGAACCCAATCTTATCCTTATCATACCTGTACTGCTTGATATTCCAGCCTGTTCTCAGAGCATAATCGAGAAAAGAGTCCTTGAAAGCCCCACCATTCAAGAAACATTGCCCCCTGTAAAGTTTTCCAGCACCGCGTTTCACAGGGACCACCTTCTTCACCTTCCTGCGAGGTTCAACTTCCTCATCCTCACTCGAGGGACACTCGTCGTGGCGTACATGAGGCTCGTCGATGAATTCTTCCAGTACCTGCTCGATCTCGTTTTCTTCTCTCTCAACTGTTTCTTCATCAAATTCCTCACCGCTTATTTCATTCTCCATGGAAAAGCTTCGACTTCAACGCTCACTCTTTGTCTCTTCTCTTTCCTTTCTCTGTTCTCTCTGATTATTTTGATTTAGGGTTAGGGTTTGATAAAGAAAGGGATTTGGGGTTTTTTATCGGGTTTGGACTCTTGACCCACAATTTTGGTCGAGTTTAGTAAAGTAATCGGGTCTTAATCGAATCTAATTTCGGTTATTGATGTAATTCAACCAGACATTGGTTTATTCTGGCTTATTATTGTTAACTAATTCACCTACGAACATTAACCCAATGTCTAACCAGCCCTATAGAGAATTAAGATTCAAACTTTGTTACTGGAGACATCTAGATTTTCCATTCTAGTTGGTGCGGAAATAGAATTTGAACTTTTTACTCGGGGACAAATGGAACGAGGCAATAGTTCGGAGAAATTTGGTGCTATCTGATACTATTCGTGGGGAAATAGATCGCCTTCCCTTGTTTTTTCAATAATGTGTTGTTGTGTGAATAGTAGCACTTCTTAGTGGTGAAGTGAGCCAATGATGTAAAGCATATCGAATTTCAATTACTTTGCATTTAGACATTTGTTGATTTTAAGATTAACAGTTTCAGCGTTAAAAATTATATTTTCAGTTATTTGAACATTGTTCTTTTAAGATGTTTTGTGCCCTCTCTCCATCACCATCTATGTATTCCGTTCACCTTTCTGGTGTGCTGCACTTCTTACCATCACGGGAAAAAGTCTCACCTCCGTGCTTTTGTTCTTTCTCACCTTTTTCTCATGTGAAATTATCTGGTATTTGTTATAGATCAGGCTTATAAGTTCCCAGTTGTGCGGTTGTTTCTCACGTCATGTTAGGCTGTTCCGGTCAATATTAGTTGCTCCTCTTCTACCTTAGATTTTTGTTTATGTTAGGAAGTGCATCTCCTTGGACTGGGTCAGATTTTAGTCGTCCTTGATGTTCTTTTCCTTGTCATTGGCTTACCGTGGATAGTCCCTACTCATCTTAGTTTTCAAGATCTTGTTTTTGGTGATCTGACTTCGATGCTCTCTTTCATAGCTCGAGGACGGCTCCACGGTTTGCTGTTTTTGTTTCGTCTACCCTTCCTTCCCTGTTCTCTCATCTCGTTTCAACTTTTGTCACTGCTCGTGTCTTTGTGGGTCTCTCTTTCGCCATGTTTAGAACTCCAAGTTTAGTGTTTTCCTTCGTATATGTTCTGTAAGTTTGGAATGTTGTTTCTGGTCTCAAGCTTGGCAATGGTTTCTCGGTGGTTGGCTTTTATTCTCCCTCCTTCAGGTTGTTTCTCTTATTCCCCTCCTTCCCTTAGAATAAGTGTGCAGAGTTAGTCTCATGGAACTTTGGTCTCTTCTATCAATAGCTTTGTGGTTCTTCGCTGACATGTGTGTCTTGTTTGAGCTTTTTTTAGTTTGCTGGTGGTTGTGCTTATGGTGCATTAGACATGTGTCTTCTTGTTTCGTGGCGATTTTGGACTTATGTTGATTATTCTTTTTCTAACCCGCTTTCTTGGTTTTTTGCATTGGTCTTTGATCGTGCTTCTTTGTGTTTGAGGGGTTTCTTTGTCTCAGAGTATATCTTTCTATTCTTTTCTGACCTCTGGTTATTCTAGCCAAGACACTCAATGATAAAGTAAAGTAAGTTAGTCTTCGTTCTTGATCTCCTTTTAGCTCTAGACTTTTATTGAGTTAGTGTAACTTTGAAATTTTAATTTTTTATATGATTATGGAGATTTTATGTTTAAGATATGTGTTTTGTTCTAGTTTATTTTTCTTAGTTTGGTTAATATTAAAATAATATATAATTTGTAAATGAAATAATAAAAAATAGTAAAACATTATAAAATAGTGCAAGTTTATGTTATTTCTAGCTGTGTATAAATTAAATATTTAAAACATATTTATATTATTTACTTATTTCTTTATTCATCTTGCATTTTTGTGATCAATAAAATAAATTATCAAACTTCAAAAGATGATGGTTAGTGTGAGAAGGATTAGATAATTCACAATTATAAAATGGTGAACCAAATTGTAATAATCTAAAAGACGAAGGACCTAAAATGTAAAAAAAAGGAAAGGAGGACACATGTCAACAAACTCCCCTTCCACATGTCATAAGAAGAGATAAAAATCTATTTTTTATATATAGATATTTAGTTTTAAAATTATCAAATATTCTGGAACTACTACTACCTATAAACCAAACTATCCAAAACAGATTATTTTATTATTTTTATCCAAAATATTTAGAATTATCTTAATTTTTGGCTAAAATAGAATACCCAAATATTTTAATTCAAAATATGTAAATTTATCTGAATTATCTGTTATTTTATACAAATATTCAAAATCACATTTTACCCCAATTATTCGAAATTATCCAAAAAGCAAGAACCGAACCAGAACCAAATTGAACTCAAAATTTTAAAGGGTTCCAAACATTGTTATCTGAACCAAACCAAGAACAAAATTAACCAAACTAAAACCAAACGAAATTCATAATTAATCTAACTGTTCATATATCTCTTGAACCGAAAAAGCAAAAACCAAACCGGAATCAAACCAAAAAATAAATACAAACTGGAATTTAACCAAAACCCAAACGCCTATGTCTAAACATATTAGTGAAAACAAAATGAAAGGTAAATAAATATGTGAACAAAAAATTATTCTGCGCTTTAAGAGCGCGGGTCAAAATCTAGTAGTAATTTAATTTAAAATTAGATTAAAATTTAAAACCTGGTTGAAGCGGTTGGACTGGTGCAACCATTAACCCAGCTATAATGTCGAGTCAATGTCCGGTCGGGTTTTCAACATTGGATTCTGTTTTAATAAAAGACTAGATTTTGAGATTAACTTTTATGCATACTAATTTTATAAAAAAGATTGTTTCTGAAGTATATATAACTAAACTAAATTTTTTTTAAAAAACTATTTTTATGAAAATAAGATATCTCATTTATATAATCCGCCTCATTTTAATTTTACTTATATTTTTTAGCTTTAAATTTAAATTGTAATATAAATTAACAATATGTCAATCAACCTGTCTCATACTTGATAAAATATTCGGAAAAACTGTAATCATAAAACATAACATATAGTTTGAAGTATCTAATTCAGATATACTAAATTTTATTAATATCAACTGAATTTCGGTTTGTTCAGTTTATAGTTGATGTATTTATATCATCTGAATAAACTATAGATTATGTATCATCTGAAATATTAATATCAGCTGAATTTGGTATTTTATTCTTATGAAATTCAAATATCTTATATTATATTTTAATATCCTAATTTAAATATGAATATTAAATAGAATTTTTTTTTTAAAATATGTTATTTGATATACCATGGATTTTATCCATTTCTAGCCATGGTATATAGGTGTTCTAGGATAGATTTATTATGTTTTGGAGTCTATTTAGTAGTTTATAGGTTCTGGAGTGCTTTGGAGGAAAAGTGATTTTGGAGCATTTTGGAGATAAAGATAGAAGATACTCGTAACTGACCATCAACCAGTCCGAAGGTCGACATTCAGAGTCAATCATCGAGCGATGCAGACTCTGTGCCATCGATCGACAACGAAGCGCGCAAGGCCCAACTTGGTTTCACCCGACTTGAAGCCCAAGATTCCACTTAATTACGAGATTGCACCTGGCCGAGTTTAGACCTAATATTTATGTGCTCTGCCATTATTCTAGACAATACAAGCGTTTCATACTTTCTTTTTCACAATAAACATAATTAGGGTTTTTAGTAGATTTGGAGAGAAGATCCAAGACTCCTTCAGAGCTTTGTATTGGAACTCCAGTTTTCTTACTCTATTCTATTCTATACAGTTTTCATTAACTTTTCTTATGAATTGCTTTGCTATGTCTGAGTAATTTACCTGTTAGGTTTAAGGTTCAAATAGGTTATACAGGTTTAGCCCCAAATATTGAATTGCTAAGTTGTGATATTCATCAATAGGATGATTCTTACTGCTTGTGTTCTAGAGTAGCTAACTAAAACCTTGATCTTAGTTAAATAGGCGTAGGCGACAGCTTGGTCTTTTATCTGAATTGATCCTCATTGAACTATGATTGCTAGAAACATGTGACACTTTATCTAGGAAACCCAGTGAACATTATTCAAACCCTATCGCTAAAGCTTGCTAGAAGGAACATCAACCGACAATCATATATATTGATCGATCGACTTTACGAAAGGTGTATTGATCGACACCCGATACATAGTATCGATGGACATCCGATACATAGTATCGATCGACACTTTCTCAATGATAACATGCGAAAGTTGCATTTTTGAGATCTAGACATTAGATAATCTAAACATGCGAAAGTTGCTAGATTATACCTATAAGTTTGAGTTCTAAGATACCTTGCATGCAAAATTAGTCTATATATTATTATAATCAAGATTACCTGAATAGAAATCCTATATCTAGTGCTTTCTTTAATTGTTTACAAACCTCAATCAAACAACCGAACAACTGCCTTGTTCATCCTGTTTCTTTATCTTAATATTGATTTACCTAACTTAATCACTGATAATTAGGATCTATTGTGTCCCTAATTCTCTGTGGATTCGATTCCTAAGTACTACATCTGAACCTGTTATTGGAGAGAGTAAATATCACTCCTTAAGGTAATTTGAGTGGTATCATTATTTTAAATATATTATTTAAATATTTTGTTTTGATAAGTTGAATTACTCTTGTATAATTCATAAATATATGTTATTATGTATATGTAATGATTTAATATTATAATTTATAAAATATTTAATAAATATATTAAGTTATTTTATATTTATTAATTGCTGTTGCAATTTAATTATGAATATGAATTATGTATATATATATAATGAAGTATTATTTTTTATTTAAATAAAAATGAATTTATATTAATTTATTTATTTTTTTACATTTTAATTTTGAATTTTAATTATTTACAAGTTAAGATTAAAATATTATATATATTTATATTTAAACTAAAAATATTAAAAGATATTATTAAAAAAGTCCTCAAAAAGATACCTACGAATATCTTTTAAGATATCTTATTTTGAAAATATTTGAATAATGTGTTAAATTAGGGTGTATATTTAATAATAACCAAGATACAAAATAATATCAAGTTAAATAACTATAGTGGTCCAGCTATGACTTTTTGTAATTATAATAATTAAATATAGTTCATTGAATAAAAAAACTAAATGAATCTTATCGATTTTGATTCCATTTTTTATAAATCTTAGTTTTTGTATATTGTATTAAATATTTTTCATTTAAAATAGAACAAATCAACTAATTATCGATGTTATTTTGTTTACCAGAGATTTTCATCTTTCCTCCTCTTTCATTCTTCATGGTTACAAACAAGTAACCAATTAATTTTTCTGTATTCTAAAACTAAGAAAAAATATGAAACTTATTGTTAATAGTCTATCTTCCATTCTCTTCTGCCTATAACTGAAGGATTCAGTAAAATTTACAAAATAATTTAATTTCAAAGTGATTGTTGTTGTGGTTTTATTTACCAGATTGTGCATTTCTCTGTTTTTCAATTTTAGTAAAATAATGTTATTCTAATTACTCATGCATTTGTAAAAGTGTTGCTGCCAACAAAACAAAAAATCATCTAAGTAGATACAACACAAATTGGTCAAATCTGAAATCAATAGTATTCTCAAATAACCTAATGTTAAATGCATATAAACGTTTTAAAATCATTGTTTTATCAATATGGTAGATCAAGTTATTAGGGTTCTTGTTGAAGTTTCAGCATTAAAAAAACATTTTGTGATTTTCGTTCACTTTATAAAATTAAAATTAAAAAGTATTTGTGTTTGGGGCTTAATCTTTCTATTACGTTTTAGGCGCCATACAATTACGTACTGGCATTGATGCTATAAAATATTCTCAATGTATAATCGTAACTGACTTCTAAGAATATAATAATATCACTATAATCGTAGACTTATTTTATTAATATTTACCAAACATTTGATATAAATTTAATCTATACTATTAAAGCAGAATCCCTAATAGAATTCTGCACTTAGTTTTTCAGTTTATTTACAAGAAAATGCAATTGTCTTTTTAAATATTTTTTTAGTTAATTCTAAATCTATATTTACAATCAATAATAACTAATAGGTTTTTTCTCTACGGTTACAGTCAAACAATTTTAATTACTTTCTAAATTCTGCTATTCAATAAATGTAGGTTCACGATTTTGTTCCCTCAATTTGCCACCCATAATATCGACCAATCAAAAGCTACATACTTTAGGAACTAATTACATTTAACCAATAAGATACAAGGAAGATAAAGTTAGATATCTCTGCCCTTTACCTTCGACCAATCAAAAGCTACGTATTTCTCAATACTGTATATTAAGATTTATTTAAAAGTCACATTACAGCTTGATAAAACCCTAAACATACCCTAAACAAAAAATATTATAACTTCCTTCTACACAAACCCTAAACTCTAACATTAAATACAGACCCTGTATTGAATAAACATAAAAGGTGCGTAATGATTGGAACTTATGCTTATACAAATAATAAATATAATACAAGCGATAAATATAATGTCACCTTACAGATTTTAACATTTGTGTAATATGAAACATACTAATAAAATATAATGTCATTTTACAGATTTTAATTTTGTATTATATGAAACCTACAAATAATTAGAAAAACATATATGAATTCGTGACCGAATAGCATTTATATTATATATTATAAATTTGTGACCAATTAGCATTTATATTATATATTATAAATTTGCTGGCCATAATTTCAACTAACAAGAAATCACGTTTTTTGGAACCAATTAGATTCTAGCAAGATTTCAAATAACTTATAAACTTGCCTAATATTATCTATTTGATATTTTTTTTACAGATATCAATAATTATTATGTTTCACATCGACTATTTATTTTAAACTTATTCACCAAGGAGAAACAATAAATACTTTAACGAATTGGTAAATAAGCTTCCATGCTATCAAAACACAAAGACTTTTTTGAAGTTTCATTGTGTTTTGCAAGTATTTACAACCATGACATCACATTTAAATTATAGTTATTTTTTTGGAAATTATTTTTAACTACCTAGATTTGTTTTAAATATTATAGATTATTTCACTACTATATTTATAATTAAAAAATTTAATTAATTGTATATAGAACTATATATAGTATAATACACAACTTTAATATTGAGAGAAAATATAGTAATCTCATTAATTACACTTACGAATCTTTAACATATAAAGTAGATTTGTGAAGGATGCACAGACTTCCACATCATTTTTAAGAATGGGGCATTTTGTGACAGGTGGCAACAAATTATTTCCCTGAATTTAATGGACTAAATATTGATTAATATAATGGATTCTTAAACTTTATAACATGCTGGAGTTGCAGAGGAGAACATCCACCCTTTAAATGATGCCTCTCTAATGATCACGCATGTATAACGGCTGGAGTCATCAACCATCGCCGTACGTCCATTTTCAACCGATCTCATCTCCGAAGGAACTGACGGTGGAAGTCTCGGCTCCATATCAGTTATCAAAACAGTCTATATATATAAAAGAGATTTGCCTGACTGCTCGTGCTGCCAAATGGTATAAAATACTGAAATATAATTATTAAATAAAAATGAACATGTTTAAATGATTCAGTTTTTGTTACTATAAATCATATTTCTATAAATCACTTACTAATATTCATGTGAAAAAAGAATTAACAACTATCAGTTTTTGCATATATCATAAGCGAAATCAAAACATAACATGTTTACCATTAACATTCATACCATTAAAAAATCATTAACATTCATACCACTAAAGAATCAGTTCAAAAAAACATCCATAACACTAAATATGAAAAAACTAATTATAAAATAAAAAAATGTACGAAGTTCGTGTGTAAAAAATTTGGAAAAATAAAAAAAAAATAATTTAAAAATTTAAACTTAAATAAATATATAAGAAAAGACCTATCTCTGGTTGCTGTTTCGTCGAGATTAAACAAGAAACAAATATAAAAAAAAATTCAACGCTATTAAACAAAGATAAATTTTATAGATTTAAGAACCCAAAATTTTGACAAATTAAGTGAGGTCGGAGGCTAATACCTTTCTGCTAATGCTATAAGGAACGGCTCTGGTTACTTGGCAAACTACCACACCCCAAGAGTAACCATAACCTGTCAATTTTTCAAAAAAAAAAAAAAACCATAACCTATCAATGATACAACATTGACAATTGGTGTAACACATATTATTATTACAAGCAAACCACCAGATTTATTTTCATAACTTGGCAAAATATTCATCCTCAATGTCTTTATTTTCTATTTCGAGTTTCATGATAAATTGTAGTGATGAAATATTCTTCGACAATAAAGAGTAGAAGCTACAGTGCTATCTCAAATTATTTATGGATCATGTTAAAAAAATATCAACAGTATAATTAACAGTGTAATATGGTAATTTTAAAAGTTTATAGCTCTATTTCTATATATTTGACGTTTTTTAAAAAAAATTATAATCTCTAAATTTAGTAGCATGTCTGAAATTTAAAATTTAAAATCATAATTTATATATATATAGTTTCAAAAAAATTCTTAATTTTTTTATTTTTAGATTCAAATTCATTTTGACTGTTCCATTTGCTTTATTTTTAGATTCAAATTCATTTTTGACTGTTCCATTTGCTCATGATATTAGACGGTTCTGAAAAGCTACATAATATAAAATAACATCTAAACCAACATATCAACGACTCAAGTTTTTAATTCCCCCACAATACACACTGGCGCGAAGATCATGTCCAAAGCAAACATGAAATCAGCTCCAAACACAAACACATATCTCATGAATAAATAAAATAAACTTACTATATTTTCATATTCCGCGCGAAGCGCGGATTTTCCCTAGTATACTATAAAGCATATCATTTGATTAATGTTTCCTATATTTTTGATATTATTAATTTACTTACCAATTGATCTTAGGTACATGTTCTTAATCAAATTTCTTATAATACTAAAATACAAGTTTCATACGTTTCATACAAATATGAAATCAAATTAAAATCATTTGAATGAGACCCTTTAAATATCTGAGGAAAAACAGATGAAGAATTATTTACCAATAATATTATAATAAATAAAATAAATTCAACCATATTTTCAGCAAGAATTCATATTCTCGAAAAATATAGTTTCCAACTCAACAAAGATATTTCCAAAATCTAATTCAAAACACGTAAATTTTGTAAAATAATTGTAGTACTTTTAAAATAATTGATACTAAATTTCTGAACCGAATAATATATGAGAAAAATTTATCTTACTTATTATCAGGTCAACCAATAGCAGGTCACAAGTTAATAACAGTTTTTTAGTTTTTAACGGGTTTAATCAAATTTTAAATAGTGGAATTTTAGTTATATTTGAACCGAATTATATATGAATCAGATGGTTTAGTGGTTTAATCACGGATTCTGATCGGATATAGAAAATCTCGGACTCAAGACAAATAAATGGCTGTACAATTAGAACTTTGGTTAGAAGTTAATAATTATTTAATAACAATTAATAATAATTATTAAATTTTAATTTAAAAAGATAGCATTTTTTTTTGTTTTCTTGATCACTATTCGAATATTTGAAAACTAATGAGTAATAAAAATAAAATAATAAAACATATCAGTAAAATTTGATTTACTCTATCACTATTCTTTTCCTTTTAAAAAAATGATGAGAGTGATTGGTTGATAGCTTTATCTCCCTACTTTAGCTTTATTTATTTATTTTTAAATCACTAAATTTTACCAATCATTTTGTAACTTTATTTTTTAAAACTAAAGTCTACATCAAGTTTCTATTAGGAGGTGTTATTGGTTTATGTATTTTAGTGGATTTGAAAATCCAAACTAAATCTACTGTTATTGGTTTTATGATTTTTAAATCCATATTCAAATCTACTGTTATTGGTTCTTTAATTTTAAAATAGATTTTAAAATCAAGTGTTATTCAATAGTATAGATTTATTTAAGGATTTGATTTAAAATTGGATTTGAGTGGATTTATAAATGTTTTTAGTGTAAAAATACAAAGGAGCAAATATTGAGCTCTACCTTGTCATTTTGACTTGGATTTGTAATATTGTTTTTTGAGTTTCTTTTTTTTTTTACGTTTCGATAAGTTTTCATATCTTGTATGTTTGTTCAATATCTTGTATCTTGTTCATTATTTTTCTTTTTTCTGGGTACCAAATAAATCTTCACTTTCTTTGGTTTAAACATAAAGTCACTAGTAATTGGTCAAAAGTACTTTTTCAATCCGAGACATGTTATTACTTTTCCTTCTCTTTTAATTGATTGTTAGGGCTTAGATCATTCTTCTCATATTAGCATTTTTGTATGATTAACTTACGCATTTACTTATCAGACATTATGTAATGGTAATTGATTTTTCTTGTATAATTTTACAACTTTTGATCCGTCGGATCCGTGATTTTAATATCCGGATCCGGATCCATACCTTCCGGATATCCGGAATCCGGATACCCGTCTAGATATCATGATATCCGCGAGTATCCGGATTCGGATCCAGATCCGTCAAAATAATTTTTAAAAATAAATTAAATATTTTTACAAAATTTATAAATGTATTTATGCATATAATATTATTAAAATTAAAATGTAATATTATAAGACTAATTTTATGTATAAATATTAATAAATCAACTATAATTATTAATAAAAATTTAAATTTATATATATTAAAAAAACGGATCCGGATATCCGGACCTAAAATTCCAGATATCCGGATCCGGATCCGGATTCGACGGATCCGACATTTTACTATCCGGATCCGGATCCGGGCACCCCGGATATCCTATTTTCGGAGCGGATCCGGATCGGATCCGGATCTCGGATAATAATTCCTGCCCTACTCTCTTCTACGTAAGTGTCATCTTGTCACCTTCCAACACTAACTAAATAAAAGTTGTTCTGAACAATTTCTCCAGATCCAAGCATTTTCGTTCGTAATGATAAATCTATTTGATTGATTTATAACAATTCAACTGTTTTGATTTTGAAATCCATATAAATTATTCTTAAATCCATTTTGTTTGATTTTAAAATCATGGATTTAGCAAAGATTTCTAAATCTAAATAAATTTGTAAATCCATTAAAATACTAGAACCAATAACCCCTACTTAATTTTTATCAATCATGCTCTAGCTTTATTTTTAAAGCTACAACAAAAATAATAAAGCAAATTTTTTTCTTATGTATTTTAGGCAAAAAACCTACATCTTCTTTTATAGACTGTAGAATCTGTAAAATGAAAAACTATCTAACTTATCAAATAAATTAGATAATCATAATAAAAAACATATAGAAATATTTTAATTTGATTTTGGGTGTCTTAAAAATTATGTACATTTCACATTTCAAATTACAGTAAACTTTGATAATTTATAATAAAATATTAATATAAATTAGGTTACAAATAAAACACGTAATATTAAATTATCAAATCATTGTCCCTTATAAATAAAAAAAAAATAAAAAATATCATGTTCCGAATAAAAAAAAAACAAATATGGATAGGTCAGTGTAGTTAATCGTGCATATAGAGTTGTTAAGTAAAATAGTATATAAATAAATTTTTAAAAAGCTATTTAAATAGTTACTAAAAATCATTAACTGATTTAGTATTTTAGATTTTCAAATTAATCAATTAATTTAATGATAGAAAAATTATTAAGTTGAACAAAAAGCAAAAGAAAGAAATACCATTAATGAAAATAAAAAATATTTGAAAGTATAAAGGCATAAAAAGTAACTAGAGGTAGAACCGCGCGCCCGCGCGGGTATTTTTTTTTGTATATGTTGATTTTGTTTTCCATGTGAATATTATATATTTTAGATGTTGTTAGAGAATTGTTTCGCGGTATTAGTATTATTTTTTTTAATAAAATTTTATTTGTTTTCCATTGAAATGTTCAATTTTTTTTTTACAAAAAGCTATATTGCAGATATATCATATTGAATGTTAATAGTTTAGTAAATACTAATATGCTATCAATTTTAACGATTTTATGTAAACAAAGTCTATATCTTTGATAAGCCTTATATTTTACCTTATTTATCCTATGAATTTCATATGTTTTCAAAGGTTTTATATGCATTTTGTAGCTCTTTTAGAGATATTTCAGGTTTAGGTACTCATTGGAATAAAGTGATGATTATGAGGCATTTTGAAATCTATTTGGAAGATTTTACATTTTGCTCGCGGAGCTGACTACTGAAGAAGGCATCGACCGACACAACACTACAGTATCGATCGATGGAACATCACACGAGTCGATCGATATCCTTTTGGAATATCGGTCGATGCAATGCCACTCGCGATTAATGAAGAATAGAAGATTTACAAAGATGTCCAAAAGATTTCTTATTTTCATAATACACCCTAGCGCCTGTTAGGTCATGTTTTTAGGGTTTTTGTACCATTTAAATAAGGAGTCATCAGCAAGAAAGAAAGCAAGCAATCAAGGAGGCAACAACCACCAAAGTTATCACCAAGGAGAGAAATAATAGCTTAGAAGATTAGTTGGAGAAGAAGATATCTAGCCTGGAGAGAGAGAGATCTGAATTTCATAAACAGAGAAGATCTTGACCTCCTTTTGTTTTCTTACTCTTTTACTATTTCCATTAAGTTTTATTTAAGTATTATTCAGACCATCATAACTTTGCTTCCTATGAATATTTCTGAGTAATTCTACTGTTAGATTTAGGTTCACCTAAGGTTGAATCATGTATTGCTAATCATATTATGATTGTTAGGGTGTTTTAATAGTTCTTTCATTCTAGTTGTGCTTAATGCTAAGTAAAGGAATTGATCACCCTTGACTTAGATCTTAGGTTTAATTTGCGCAAGCGACAGCATGGTGAATTTCCTGAAATAGACTAGACTGATCTTATTAATTAGCTAAAGACGAAAGTTGCCCAAGTTAATCTGAGAACCCATCAACCTGCTCGGTAATGCTTACTGGAAGGCTAATCGATCGATACGACAATTAGTCATCGATCGACGAAAGGCACACCGATCGATAGTCTGAAAGACATATCGATCGATGCTTTCTCAAGTTGGAACAAGCGACAGCTGACTGGCTTGAGATCCAGCTATTAGACAATCCTATAGATTGTTTCTAAGAGTTGAGTTCGAGAACAACCATATCTGAAACCCCTTTAATGCTTCAAGCATCATGCATGTCATACCTAAAGGTTTACCTTGATCTAGCTACATTTCTAAATTGATAACAAATCCCATATTCTGAAATCAAGCAATTGTCCTGTTCGTCGATCGATATACACATAGGTCTATCGATCGATTTTCCTAAAGTTCTTTGAAGTTACTATTCTAAACCATTCCATCCAGCTTTATCTCGAAGCCTACAAATCTATTGTGTGATCCTAGAGTCTCTGTGGATTCGATCCCTAAGTACTACAACTTGACCTCTTTTGATGAGAGTAAGGTTGCTCTAGGGTAATTTGAGCATCGTATCAAATTTGGCGCCGTTGCCGGGGACTCTTTCTTATCACCATTAGACTCAGTTTAGAGTATAGTCTAGATTTTAAATTTCTGTTTACCAAAAATTTTTCTTCACTTCCTGCTTAAACAGGTACCTAGAGGAAGGACTTGCACAATCGCCAAACTATCGATCGACGCAGATACTGACACATCGAACGATATGGTGACAACTGATACTATGATGCTGGGATCGATCAACATGGTTATACCAGAATCGACCGACAGTGGTCGACAGGAATCGTTCGACATACGACCATCAACATCGACCGATTACAACCAGCCGGAAGCAGTACTGAATTAGGGAAAGCAATCCTAGGAAAAATAGTTCAATCATGCAACGCAATCAGCCAAATTATGAAAGAACATGGGACTGAAATCCCTGTTGAAATTCATACAGCCCTTAAGAATGAAAAAGAATTGTCTTTGCAAGAGTTTTTAGACCCTAGCAGGACCTATTCCAATAGGTCCGCCATAAAGTTACCAGAAATTGAAACAATGAGGTCCAAGCTTAACCTTGACCACCTTATTCTGGTACGACAGAACCCTTTTCGGGGGACTCACCCACTTGACCACATCGAGAAATTGGAAGATATGGTGAATGACGAAAACAATCGCTGCAAAGTCTTCCCACTCTCCTTAGCCGGAGAAGCCAAAAAGTGGCTGGACCTTTTTCACCAAAAGGATCCTTAACTTGTTGGAAAGAGATCAGGAGCGCATTCATCAACCATTTCTTCGATGATGCCCGATATTGGGATGTGAGAAGGAAACTCTCCACGTTTCACCAGAACATACGAGAATCCTTTAAAAATACTTGGGGGAGGTTTAAAACCCTCCAAAACGAATGCCCCCATCACGGATATTCGGAACCCCAATTGATTAACGCTTTCTACGGAGGTGTTAGCTTGCGCTACCAAAACATTCTCGATACAGCAAGCGATGGGAATTTCCGCTCCAGGAGCCCCAAAGATGCGAAAAAACTAATTGAGAATGTAGCTGCCGGTAGAGCTTATGAAAGGATGGATCTGGAAAGAAGGAACGAAGTGGAGTGTTCAAACGATTCTCAGCTGACCTATTTCAAAGAAACCCTGAACTCGATTCAATCCTTTTTAGAAGAACAAAGTCAACGAGGAATATTCCAGATAAGTGACGAAGTTTTATCTGATCTTCAAGAACAAGTAGACTTTGTGGACACAGACCAGCTCCACAATCAACCCATAGATTTGCATGAAGGCAGTTTCACCCGGAATTATGATGCAACCGTTGGATCAAGACAAGGAAAAGCCAAATTCAGGTTAAAGCAAGCCTTCACGGGAAATCGAAGGTTGATAGCTGACTTCGAAGGAAGGATGGGAATGATCTACAGTGAATTAATGACAAAACTCGAAAACCTCGATGACCACATAAAGATGCTGGATAGTAAAGTCGCAGAAAACACAATCTCTATTAAAAGGGAAATAGGGCGTCGTCCTGGAAGCACCGATGAAAACCCAAAACGCCATGTTAGTGTTGTTCTTCTTAGGAGTGGAAAATGCCAACCTGCGGTTGAAAAGGAAAGCACTACCAATGACGATCCCACTGGAAATGAGAAAACCAGCAAGGAGAAGCCTGACCAAACGAATCCAGAACTAATCTATCTTAGTGATGAGGACAAAGGAGAGACTTCCATCGATCGACGCAGTAAGCAGAATATCGATCGACAGAAAGAAGATAAAATCGATCGGCAGAAGGATGATGGTACCGATCGACAGCCGACACCTCCTACGACACAAACGGCATCTGCCGCGCCCGTAGTAGAGAGGGTGTATAAAACCTTACCACCATTCCCCCTCACCAGCACACAAACTAAGCGAGAAATGGAAAAGGATATCTGTAAGAGAGCTCTTGACAGAATAAAACTCGAATTGACACTTAGTGAAGCCATGAAAGTTTCTCCGTCGATAAAAAATGCGTGAAAGACATGGTGTCTAAATTTTTTCCATCAACGGAACATAGCATCATGATGGTGTCAAGCGAAGAAAAGTGCTATGATCCAAGGCAAACCACCAATAAAAAGACCTGACCCTGGTAGTTTTGTTTTGAATTGCAAAATAGAAGACAAACAATTCAGCAGATCACTTTGCGATCTGGGGTCAAGTGTCAACTTAATGCCTTACTCTGTGGCCGCATCCCTAGGTTTCACAAAATTTAAGCCTACCCGAATATCCCTTGTTCTTGCAGATAGATCCGTCCGAGTACCGGAAGGTATACTCGAGGATGTGCCAGTAATGATAGACGACTGTCTTATACCAACTGACTTCGTCGTTCTAAGATACATGCGAGAACCAAAAGACCCTATTATTTTGGGTAGACCTTTCCTCGCCACAGCCGGAGCCATTATCGATGTCAAGGAAGGACGAATACATTTAGAAGTTGGAGACATTCCGATAGTTTTCGACATGGAAAAACTAATTCAGTGTCCTTTGATCGATAACCGAGCATTTAATATAGACGATATCCCCGCTCTAGCTGAGGAACCCTTTGATCTTTTTCTGATAACGAGTCAGAAGACACTCTGCCAACCACCGAAAAGGAGATTTTTAGTACTGAAAGCCGAACCAATGAATGCACGCGGTTAATGAACGCAACTGATAACACTACGGAGACTGGCAAGGAAGATTCAGACAAGTGCAAGATCGACACCGATCGATACCTACAGTGGTTAATCGATCGACAGCCCGCTCTGTCGAACGATTGGAGCTCGGATAAAGCACCGCAAGTTGAGTTAAAACAATTACCTGCCGGACTGAAATACGCATTTCTATATGATAAGTCCTATCCGGTCATAGTAAATGCTGATCTAAGTAATGGAGAGCTCGCACTGTTGCTAAATAAGTTACGCAAGCACAGAAAAGCTATCGGGTATTCACTCGAAGATATCCCTGGTATCTCTCCAGATCTCTGCATGCACCGTATTAATTTAGAGGATGAATCAAAATCATCAATAGAACACCAGCGGAGGCTAAACCCTAATCTCAAAGATGTAGTTAAAAAGGAAATTATCAAACTACTTGGCGCTGGAGTCATCTACCCGATTTCAGAAAGCAATTGGGTGAGCCCGGTGCATGTTGTACCCAAGAAAGGAGGAATTACAAATGATAAGGACGAACTCATCCCTACCCGAACCATCACTGGACATCGGATGTGTATCGACTATAGGAAGCTAAATGCAGCCACTAGGAAAGACCATTTTCCCCTGTCCTTCATTGATCAAATGATCGAAAGATTAGCAAATCATCAGTATTACTGTTTTCTTGACGGGTATTCTGGATTTTTTCAAATCCCTATCCACCTGGACGACCAAGAAAAGACAACCTTCACGTGCCCCTATGGAATTTTTGCTTATCGCAGAATGCCTTTCGGACTTTGCAACGCACCGGCTACATTCCAGCGGTGTATGATGTCTATCTTTACAGATATGATCGAAGATTTCATGGAAGTCTTTATGGATGATTTTTCGGTCCACGGGTCCGATTTTAAAAGTTGTCTTGACAATTATGCAAAGTACTAGCAAGATGCGAAGAAAAAAATCTTGTTCTAAATTGGGAAAAGTGCCATTTTATGGTTACTAGTGGAATTTTCCTTGGGCATAAAGTGTCCGCTGCCGGAATAGAAGTAGATCGTGCGAAAATAGAAGTTATGACTGGTTTACCAGCACCCGCTTCCGTAAAAGATGTTAGAAGTTTCCTAGGATATGCTGGATTCTATAGAAGGTTATACAAGACTTCAGAAAAATTTCTAGACCTTTGACAGCTCTTTTATGTAAAGAAGTCAAATTTGATTTTACCCCCGAATGTCTCAAAGCTTTCGAAGAGATTAAAACTGCTCTAATTAGCGCACCTATCGTACAAGCACCTGATTGGAATCTCCCATTTGAAATTATGTGCGACGCAAGCGATTTTTCTGTAGGTGCAGTTTTGGGCCAGAGAAAAGACAAGAAATTACATGTTGTTTAATACGCCAGTCGAACGCTCGACAAAGCGCAAAGGAATTATGGAACTACGGAAAAAGAACTACTGGCAGTAGTTTTTGCATTCGAAAAATTCCGTCAATATCTTGTCGGCTCGAAGGTCATTGTTCAAACCGACCACGCTGCGATCAAATACCTAATGCAAAAGAAAGATATAAAGCCGAGACTTATTCGGTGGATCTTGCTACTCCAAGAATTTGATATGGAAATTAGAGACAAGAAAGGAATAGAAAACGGAGTTGCAGATCATCTGTCTAGGATAAGAATCAATGAAGATGTTCCAATCAACGATTTCTTACCTACAAAAAAATGTTTATCAGACCGACGATTTGTTCATAGGTCACATTGGACTGACCGATTATACATCGATCGATCCTGAGAGAGACAGATCGATCGATACCTGCGCTATTCGATCGATCGACGCTAACTTTAGCCACTCGATCGACAGCGTGTATGGGCATAGAATCAGAACTTTTCGAAAGAAAATCACCAATGATTTACCAGTTCATGTTGCCTGCTACCCTCTAAACACTGTGAAAACAAAACTTCACGGAGAAAACGGTTCGAGTATGGGATGCACGCAATAACTATGGGTTTAAAGAATCGACCTTGGTACGATGACATAGTAAACTATCTACCTGCTGAAGTAGAGCCAGAAAATCTCCAAGGTTATTCAAGGAAAAAGTTCTTTAGAGAAGTTAGACGTTACCATTGGGAAGAACCATATTTATACACACACTGTCCCGATGGAATATTTAGATGATGTAACGCCGAAACTGAAATTAACAATATCTTATTTTATTGCCATGAATCTGACTATGCTGGACACTTTGCAACCTTTAAAACGGTAGCAAAAGTTCTTCAGGCAGGTTTCTGGTGGCCGACAATGTTTCGCGACACTCATGCTTACATCGCAAAATTTGACCGATGTCAACGTAGAGGAAAAATCAGCAAAAGACATGAAATGCAACAGAAATTCATCCTCGAAGTCGAAGTCTTTGACTGTTGGGGAATTGATTTTATGGGACCTTTTCCCTCCTCTTACGGAAATAAGTACATCTTAGTCGCTGTAGACTATGTGTCTAAATGGGTCGAAGCAGTTGCTTCCCCAACAAATGATGCTGCAGTAGTTGTCAAATTTTTCAAAAGCATCATTTTCCCTCGTTTTGGAGTGCCTCGAGTAGTGATAAGTGACGGGGGAACCCACTTTATCAATAAGATCTTCGATCAACTACTCAAAAAGAATGGAGTCTATCACAGAGTTGCAACACCGTACCACCCGCAAACAAGTGGACAAGTGGAAGTATCCAACAGACAAATAAAATAAATTTTAGAAAAGACCGTAGGAATATCCCGAAAGGATTGGTCTCGAAAATTGGATAATACACTCTGGGCCTATAGGACCGCCTTCAAAACCCCATTAGGGACTACACCATTTCATTTAATGTACGGTAAAGCCTGTCATTTACCAGTCGAACTTGAACACAAAGCAGCATGGGCAGTTAAACAGATGAATTTCGATATTAAGCCTGCTGCTGAACGACGGCTTATACAGCTAAATGAATTAGATGAAATCCGGCATTTGGCTTATGAAAGTTCGAAGATTTTTAAGGAAAAGACGAAAGCCTATCATGACAAGAAAAATATTTCTAGACATTTCGAACCAAATGACCAAGTAATACTTTATAATTCCCGACTTTCCTTATTTCCCGGAAAACTCCGATCTCGTTGGGCAGGACCCTTCACAGTTAAGGAAGTACAACCTTATGGAGCAATAACTCTGTCTGATGAAAAAGGAAACGAATTCACAGTAAATGGATACAGAGTTAAGCATTATTGGGCAAAAGCAGTAATTCCGGATGCTGATAATCTGCGATTGGATTTTCCAATCGGGGATTGACATTAAATTAGTCCAGCTCACGACTTTAAAACAAGCGCTGAGTGGGAGGCAACCCACTAATAGATTTAGGATCTTAAAAAAAAAAGATAAGGGATTGCCTTTAAAATCGATCGATACGCGGCTAGGCATATCGATCGATGCGGATTTATCGAGGCCACGATTCATTAACCTCGATATCCGCCGTTTCATCCCCTCATTTCGCATTCTTCTCCCAAAAATCAGAAACTGATTTTTCTCTCTAGAAACTAAGTCGATTTTCGCCATTTCTTGCCTCATTCTCCTTGTTTTTCACTTCTCTATCTCATTTGTTCATCTATTCATTAGATTTTCAAGGTATGAACTCGAAATTCTCTATTTTTCGGATTTTGTTTGACTAGGTTTTGACATGAACAAAATCGATCGATTAGGCTTGGATTTGGTCGATTTAGGTTGCTAGTATGATGAAATAGGTTCTAGGAATGTTCGTTTTGCATTCGTTATTTGTGGAATTGCGATTTGGGATGAGCTTCATATTGCAGGTTTCCCGATGTCGTGTCGATCGACTTGTTCTTTGTCGAATCGATCTACATCGACGCCCAGAGATCGATGTCATATATGATCTATCGACCGACATGGAGCTATCCGCATTGATCGATTTCTCGTCGAGAGCATCGATCGATGTAAAGAACCATCGATTGCACCTGCTGATGGATGATTTTTGTTTTGTTTGCAGATGAATTCATGGAGAGACAGTAGACGCGAGAGGAGGCTTGATACCCCCGAGCACCTCCAGGGCACCACTCACATCACCATCTTCCTTGACACCATCATCATCATCACACTCTCCGCCACGACATCCCAACGAGGGCTACCCATGGCCTAGGAACCATACCAAGGCCATACAGACGGTGGAGTCTTACGCTGACCCAAACACAGCGGTCCGTTCCGCTGCCTGCACCCACCGTCGGCGGACGGAGAGTTGAGACGACTACGACAGCCTGTTCTACGAGGCTACCGCGAGACAGCTTGGTCTCTGCCCGACTTGAGGGACATGATCAGCCAGCTTGGATTCGGCACCATGGCCACACACTCCTACGACCTCTACCCCTCTCTGGCCAGACAGTTCCTCACCACAGCTGATCTCACCTACACCACTAGCATTGGCCGCATCGCGAGCAACAGAGTTCTCTCGTTCTTCGCCAGAGGTGTCAGATACCAGATCACAGTCGCCGAGATCTGCGAGATCTACGGGTTTGATCCTTCTAACACCGCTATGGGTGTCCCTGAGTTTCCGAGGATCGGTGATTTCTGGAGGATCATTGGCACAGGCCACTGGAGCACGGCTGTCACTCAGACTGATATCCGTCATCCCACCTTGCGCTACTTCATGAGGGCCCTTTCCAGCACTTTGCTGTGCAAGATGGAGCCCAACAAGGTGAGGATTGACGAGCTTACACTGCTGTTCACTGCGCTTGACGGAGTTGTAGACCTGCAGGACTTGGACCCAGACCGCGACATGCCCATGCCCAACCTGGGATATCTCTTTGCTCAGCACCTGGTGTCGCTGAAGATGAAGCCCTTCAAGGGCACTGGCAGGAAGAAGGAGACGATCGGGAGCCTCCTTACACCGATGTTCCAGCATCTAGGCATCCGCTTGACTGGAGAGCCAGCACGCACCCCCCGCGCCTACTTGGACGTGGCGCATCTGCCTTCAGCTCAGTGGCTGAAGGAGAGCTTGCTATGGAGTTTCAGGAGAGGAGAGCGCCTCCGTCTTCTGCAGCTGCCATCCCGCCACATCACGGACTTCACTGGGAGCATTGACAGGCTCCGATTCCAGCCAGTTGAGGCACTTCTCCGCAACCTCCAGGACATGCCACGGAGAGTTGCAGGAGAGCGTAGAGCACCAGCTACACAGGGCCCGCCAGAGGCACCACTACCCGACGTCCCCATCATGCCAGACATTCCGATGCGTGATCACGGGGACTTTCAGAGGTTTGTTGCAGACGCTCTTCAGACCATGTGGTCCAGAGTGTCTCGCTGTAAGTGCATGAGCAGAAGGAGCGCCAGAGCCCATGATCCAGCAGCGCCAGGACCATCGCATCAGTACCGTCGTGACTCGTCAGCAGATGACGAGGAGGCAGCAGAGGACTCCGACTAGTCCTCACATTTCTATCCCTTATTCCTAGACACTTTTATTTTTATCTTCAATTTTATTTCTATTTTGGATTTTTAGGATTTATTACTTTATACTCTCTATTTTTATTTCATGACTTATTATCTATTTGCTTGTGTTTGGATTGTCTAACAGGACTAACAACTGACAGATCAGAAGGATTAGACACCCACAGACGAATTGATGACTTTCTGTCTAATTGCTATCGATCGATAACCATGCTTTGGTATCGATCGATACGAGTACATAATAGGTACGGTTACTCTAGTCATTAACTATCCAATTTTATCTTTGTTTTGATTTTTCACCATACTTAGACCGGTTACACTGGGACAGTGTAATTTAAGTCTGGGGGAGAAAGTTACTAACGATATCTTTTATGAGCTACGTTTTTATTAAAAAAAAATGATTTTCATATATATATATTTATGTTTTCAAAAGGGGATTATGAACTAAAACAATTTGATTATTACTCTAACTATTCTATGTACCATTTATATTTACTAACTTGCAGGATGTAATAGATAGAAACACCGCAGTGTATCATGTAATGCTAACACCTGCACCTGCTGAGAATGCCAGGAGAAACCAAAGCTGACTTCAAACCTAACTTGATTTCACTGCTCGTTTTGGGATTTGGAATTCATTGGATCGAATTCCTCCTGTAAGTCTGGAAGGTAAAAAGTTTGTGTGCTTCTGATTTCCTTCTTTCTCTCTCTTCGGCATCCACCAAAATAAAAGATTGAAATGATTTCCTGAGATGCAGAGGGATAGATAAATTACCAATGACCCCATTATTCTAATTCAAAGGAATGATCACACATTATGAAAGCGAGGGAGAGTTGGGACGACTACGACAGCCTGTTCTACAACGCATGGCTGCGCGTCGACATCACTCCTACGCGCTTCATCGACGAGGCTACAGCGAGACAGCTTGGTCTCTGGCCCGACTTGAGGGACATGATCAGCCAGCTTGGATTTGGCACCATGGCCACACACCCCTACGACCTCTACCCCTCTGGTCAGACAGTTCCTCGTTACAGCTGATCTCACCTACACCACTAGCACTGGCCGCGTCGCGAGCGACGGAGTTCTCTCGTTCTTCGCCAGAGATGTCAGATAGCAGATCACAGTCGCTGAGATCTGCGAGATCTACGGGTTTCATCCTTCTAACATCACTATGGGTGTCCCTGAGTTTCCGGGGATCGGTGATTTCTGGAGGATCATTGGCAGATGCCACTGGAGCACGGCTGTCACTCAGACTGATATCCGTCATCCCACCTTGCGCTACTTCATGAGGGCCCTTTCCAGCACTTTGCTTTGCAAGATGGAGCCCAACAAGGTGAGGATTGACGAGCATACACTGCTGTTCACTGCGCTTGACAGAGTTGTAGACCTGCAGGACTTGGACCCAGACCGCGACATGGCCATGCCCATGCCCAACCTGGGATCTCTCTTTGCTCAGCCCCTGGTGTCGCTGAAGATGAAGCCCTTCAAGGGCACTGGCACGAAGAAGTAGACGATCGGGAGCCTGCTTACACCGATCTTCCAGCATCTAGGCATCCGCTTGACTGGAGAGCCAGCACGCACCCCCCGCACCTACTTGGACGTGGCGCATCTGTCTTCAGCTCAGTGGCTGAAGGAGGGCTTGCTATGGAGTTTCAGGAGAGGAGAGCGCCTCCGTCTTCTGCAGCTGCCATCCCGCCACATCACGGACTTCACTGGGAGAATTGACAGGCTCTGATTCCAGCCAGTTGAGGCATTTCTCCGCAATCTCCAGGACATGCCACGGAGAGTTGCAGGAGAGCGCAAAGCACCAGCTTCACAGGGCCCGCCAGAGGCACCACTACCCGACTTCCCCATCATGCCAGACATTCCGATGCGTGATCACGGGGACTTTCAGAGGTTTGTCGCAGACGCTCTTCAGACCATGTGGTCCAGAGTGTCTCGATGTAGGTGCATGAGCAAGAGGAGCGTCAGAGCCCGTGATGCAGCAGCGCCAGGACCATCGCATCAGTACCGTCGTGACTCGTTAGCAGATGACGAGGAGGCAGCAGAGGACTCCGACTAGTCCTCAAATTTCTATCCCTTATTCCTAGACACTTTTATTTTTATCTTCATTTTTATTTCTATTTTGGATTTTTAGGATTTATTACTTTAGACTCTCTATTTTTATTTCATGACTTATTATCTATTTGCTTGTGTTTGGATTGTCTAACAGAACTAACAACTGACAGAACAGAAGGATTAGACACCGACAAACGAATTGATGACTTTCTGTCTAACTGCTATAGATCGATAACCATGCTTTGGTATCGATCGATACGAGTAAATAATAGGTACGGTTACTCTAGTCATTAACTGTCCAATTTTATCTTTGTTTTGATTTTTCACCATACTTAGACCGGTTACACTGGGACAGTGTAATTTATGTCTGGGGGAGAAAGTTACTAACGATATCTTTTATGAGCTACGTTTTTATAAACAAAAAAAAAGATTTTCATATATATATTTATGTTTTCAAAAAGGGATTATGAACTAAAACAATTTGATTATTACTCTAACTATTCTCTGCACCATTTAGATTTACTAACTTGCAGGATGTAATAGATAGAAACACCGCAGTGTATCATGTAATGCTAACACCTGCACCTGCTGAGAATGCCAGGAGAAACCAAAGCTGACTTCAAACCTAACTTGATTTCACTGCTCGTTTTGGTATTTGGTATTCATTGGATCGAATTCCTCCTGTAAGTCCGGAAGGTAAAAAGTCTGTGTGCTTCTGAGTTCCTTCTTTCTCTCTCTTCGGCATCCACCAAAATAAAAGATTGAAATGATTTCCTGAGATGCAGAGGGATAGGTAAATTACCAATGACCCCATTATTATAAATCAAAGGAATGATCACACATTATGAAAGCGAGGGAGAGTTGGGACGACTATGACAGCCTGTTTTACAACGCATGGCTGCGCGTCGACATCAGTCCTACGCGCTTCATCGACGAGGCTACCGCGAGACAGCTTGGTCTCTGGCCCGAGTTGAGGGACATGATCAGCCAGCTTGAATTTGGGACCATGGCCACACACCCCTACGACCTCTACCCCTCTCTGGTCAGACAGTTCCTCGTTACAGCTGATCTCACCTACACCACTAGCACTAGCCGCGTCGCAAGCGACGGAGTTCTCTCGTTCTTCGCCAGAGATGTCAGATACCAGATCACAGTCGCCGAGATCTGTGAGATCTACGGGTTCGATCCTTCTAACACCACTATGGGTGTCCCTGAGTTTCCGAGGATCTGTGATTTCTGGAGGATCATTGGCACAGGCCACTGGAGCACGACTGTCACTCAGACTGATATCCGTCATCCCACATTGCGCTACTTCATGAGGGCCCTTGCCACCACTTTGCTGTGCCAGATGGAGCCCAACAAGGTGAGGATTGACGAGTTTACACTGCTGTTCACTGCGCTTGACGGAGTTGTCGACCTGCAGGACTTGGACCCAGACCGCGACATGCCCATGCCCAACCTGGGATCTCTCTTTGCTCAGCACCTGGTGTTGCTGAAGATGAAGCCCTTCAAGGGCACTGGCAGGAAGAAGGAGACGATCGTGAGCCTGCTTACACCGCTCTTCCAGCATCTAGGCATCCACTTGACTGGAGAGCCAGCACGCACCTCCCGCGCCTAATTGGACGTGGTGCATATGTATTCAGCTCAGTGGCTGAAGGAGGGATTTCTCTGGAGTTTCAGGAGAGGAGAGCGCCTCCGTCTTCTGCAGCTGCCATCCCGCCACATCACGGACTTCATTGGGAGCATTGACAGGCTCTGATTCCAGCCAGTTGAGACATTTCTCCTCAAACTCCAGGACATGCCACAGAGAGTTGCAGGAGAGCGCAGAGCACCAGCTACACAGGGCCCTCCAGAGGCACCACTACCCGACTTCCCCATCATGCCAGACATTCCGATGCGCGATCACGGGGACTTTCAGAGGTTTGTCGCAGACGCTCTTCAGACCATCTGATCCAGAGTGTCTCGCTGTAGGTGCATGAGCAGGAGGAGCGTCAGAGCACGTGATCCAGCAGCGCCAGGGCCATCGCATCAGTACCGTCGTGACTCGTCAGCAGATGACGAGGAGGCAGCAGAGGACTCTGACTAGTCCTCACATTCCTATTCCTTATTCCTAGACACTTTTATTTTTATCTTTATTTTTATTTCTATTTTGGATTTGTAGGATTTATTACTTTAGACTCTCTATTTTTATTTCATGACTTATTATCTATTTGCTTGTGTTTGGATTGTCTAACAGAACTAACAACTGACAGATCAGAAGGATTAGACACCGACAGACGAATTGATGACTTTCTGTCTAACTGCTATCGATCGATAACCATGCTTTGGTATCGATTGATACGAGTACATAATATGTCTTGTTACTCTAGTCATTAACTATCCAATTTTATCTTTGTTTCAATTTTTCACCAAACTTAGACCGGTTACACTGGGACAGTGAAATTTAAGTATGGGGGAGAAAGTTACTAACGATATCTTTTATGAGCTACATTTTTATAAAAAAATAAAAAGATTTTCATATATATATATATATATATATATATATATATATATATATATATATATATATATATGTTTTCAAAAGGGGATTATGAACTAAAACAATTTGATTATTACTCTAACTATTCTCTGCACCATTTAGATTTACTAACTTGCAGGATGTAATAGATAGAAACACCGCAGTGTATCATGTAATGCTAACACCTGCACCTGCTGAGAGTGCCAGGAGAAACCAAAGCTGACTTCCAACCTAACTTGATTTCACTCCTCGTTTTGGGATTTGGTATTCATTGGATCGAATTCCTCCTGTAAGTCAGGAAGGTAAAAAGTCTGTGTGCTTCTGATTTCCTTCTTTCTCTCTCTTCTGCATCCACCAAAATAAAAGATTGAAATGATTTCCTGAGATGCAGAGGGATAGGTAAATTACCAATGACCCCATTATTCTAATTCAAAGGAATGATCACACATTATGAAAGCGAGGGATAGGTAAATTACCGACGACCAAATTATTCGCCTACATTTTGTCAATAAGAAAATATATACATAAGGGTCAATAAGATGAATAAGATGTAATAAATCATTGTTCATTGGGATTGAAACCCTAAGGATTCAGAGAAAAGAGAAAAAGAGAAGCAAGGAATCAGAGAAGACTACCTGTTCAGAAACTTGCTTGAGTAAGAATTCATGTGTCCTTTGGATCGATACTTCCAAGATGTAGCCTACACATTTACATTACTACAGAAATGAGGTCAGTAGAGGGGTATGCCAGGCATTATCAGTGGAGTTTTAGAATGTATGGTATGGTGACTAAGCTAGTGTGTACAACATCGAATCATCCTAAAGGTTAGCAATGACTCACTTCCACCATTTATGCAAGAATGAGAGTAGTGATTTTAAATTATGTGAGTCCCCCGATATTTTGCTAAACTACTTTGCAGATTTGTCCTATGTTTTGCTTGAGGACAAGCAAAAGGATAAGTCTGGGGGAGTTGATAGGCCTTATATATTACCTTATTTACCCTATGAATTTCATGTTTTTTCAAAGGTTTTATATGCATTTTGTAGCTCTTTTAGAGATATTTCAGGTTTAGGTACTCATTGGAATAAAGTGATGATTATGAGGTATTTTGAGATCTTTTTGAAAGATTTTACATTTTGCTCGCGGAGCTGACTACTGAAGAAGGCATCGACCGACACAACACTACAGTATCGATCGATGGAACATCACATGTGTCGATCGATATCCTTTTGGAATATCGGTCGATGCAATGCCACTCGCGATTAATGAAGAATAGAAGATTTATAAAGATGTCCAAAAGATTTCTTATTTGCATAATACACCCTGGCCGCCTGTTAGGTCATGTTTTTAAGGTTTTTGTACCATTTAAATAAGGAGTCATCAGCAAGAAAGAAAGCAAGCAATCAAGGAGGCAACAGCCACCAAAGTCATCACCAAGGAGATAAGTAATAGTTTAGAAGATTAGTTGGAGAAGAAGATATCTAGCCTCGAGAGAGAGATCTGAACTTCATAAACAGAGAAGATCTTGAACTCCTTTTGTTTTCTTACTCTTTTACTATTTTCATTAAGTTTTATTTAAGTATTATTTAGACCATAACTTTGCTTCCTATGAATATGTCTGAGTAGTTCTACTGTTAGATTTAGGTTCACCTAAGGTTGAATCATGTATTGCTAATCATATTATGATTGTTAGGGTGTTTTAATAGTTCTTTCATTTTAGTTGTGCTTAATGCTAAGTAAAGGAATTGATCACCCTTGACTTAGATCTTAGGTTTAATTTGAACAAGCGACAGCATGGTGAATTTCCTGAAATAGACTAGACTGATCTTATTAATTAGCTAAAGACGAAAGTTGCCCTAGTTAATCTGAGAACCCATCAACCTGCTCGGTAATGCTTACTGGAAGGCTAATCGATCGATACGACAATTGGTCATCGATCGATTATCTGAAAGGCACACCCGATCGATAGTTCGAAAGACATATCGATCGATGCTTTCTCAAATTGGAACAAGCGACAGCTGACTGGCTTGAGATCCAACTATTAGACAATCCTAAAGATTGTTTCTAAGAGTTGAGTTCGAGAACAACCATATCTGAAACCCCTTTAATGCTTCAAGCATCATGCATGTCATACCTAAAGGTTTACCTTGATCTAACTACCTTTCTAAATTGATAACAAATCCCATATTCTGAAATCGAGCAATTTTCCTGTTCGTCGTTTGATATACACATAGGTCTATCGATCGATTTTCCAAAAGTTCTTTTAAGTTACTATTCTAAACATTCCATCTAGCTTTATCTCGAAGACTAAAAATCTATTGTGTGATCCTAGAGTCTCTGTGGATTCGATCCCTAAGTACTACAACTTGACCTCTTTTGATGAGAGTAAGGTTGCTCTAGGGTAATTTGAGCATCATATCAATCTTCCAGATGAAATTAATATTTTTACAGAAACAAAGAAGAAATGTATTTTTAACAATATGTAATATATTTCCTAAAATCATTTTTATAAACAATAGATTAATCAAAATCTCAATGAACAGAAAATTAACATTATTATTTGGGCTGAGATGTTCTTAATGTGATTTGGGCCTAAAAAAAACGTTTGTATAGAAACAAACCCATTAGGTACCTGTTAATTGTTTTTGGGAAAAATGCCAAAAGAAAACAAAAAACACTCTTGTTGTCCTAATGGTATTAAACCATATCCAAGTTGTCCCTATAGTATAACTTTTTTATTAATCCCAAAACTAACCCTAAATTAGTCAAATTAAACATATTTTAAAAAGGGATTTGATTTTTCTTAAGTTTAACAAAATTAAAAACAAAACGTGGTAGGAAGGGTGTTTTAAAAAAAAGGCAAAAGAACTTTAAAAAAAAAAACAGAACAAAAGACGCGATTCTTATCCGCCTCTCTCTTTCTCGTAACCCTAATTTAGTTTGGGAACTCCGGCTCTCTCTTGCTCTGTCGAGAGGAACAAGGGAAAATCTGTGTCTTCTCCGGTCGATTCTGATTCTACTCCGATAAAATCGAGCTTCCCATCCGGTGTAATCCATTCGTTCGTCTCCGACAGCGCTGGCACCAAAGGTAAACAACAAACTTTATCCTTCCAATTTGATCGAATCTTTGTCCTTATTAATCTAATACCTTGCTCTGCCTCTCTCTCTCAACTAATACAAGTCTATTTCAGAGCTCCTCTCAGCCTCTCCGCCTCTCTCTTTCTCCGACATCCCTAGAAGCAAGGTAAATCTTGAAACTATCTCTTTTTGTTTCTCTTCAGTTTTTTTTTGTTTTCGGTTTTGGCATTTCTTCTATTGATTTGTTTATATCCTATATGATTTTGTGTTATGTCTAAACTGTCTGTTTCTTCTTTGCATGTTCCTCAATCTGATTTTCTCTTCCTCTCTCTCTCTCTCTCTCGACGAACACATAGGCCTATTTCGGAGCTTCTCTTGGTGCTTGGTGAAATAGAGTTTCTCTTCATCCTCTCCACCTCTCTCTTTCTCCGACATCGGTAGCACATAGGGTATGTTGTCGATAATTTTGTCCTTCTTCTTTGTGTTTCTGAATTTAGAAGTTGTTGGATTTTTCTTTTGTGTTTGACTCTGCTTCACTGAATTTCAAAGACTGTAAAACAATCACACTTTAAAATAATGAGTTTCACATATTTTTAGAATTTGTTGCTTAAGTCTTGATATGATATCTCTTGTGTTTGTTTCTGACTCTAAAATATTTTTCATTATGTTTCTGAACAAACATAAGCTTTATAATTTGTTTGAATTTGTAAGATAAATCAATATCTTAGTTTGCTTGATTCTAATGGACAATACTTCACAGTAAACTACGTTTGAATATTGGAAAAATATTTATGATTTAAAGATTCAGACTTGATAGAATATGCTGTGAGACTGGTTGTTTGATCAATTCGTTTTATGAACAAAATGAAAGGGTTTGAGTTTATTTTAACTTAGATCAAATTTGTTTGACTGATTTTTTTTTGTCTTATATAGATATGGAGTTAGAGCTACCTAAGCGACTGTATGCAGAGGGTTTGGAACCTCAGGTCAAGAAGATCAACAACTGCTGCCGCATGCAACTTATTAGGGATCTGAAAAAAGCTATGAAAGCAGACTATGATTATGTGAAGAAAGATCTTGTTTTCACACATATCATGGCTATTGCAGAAAATAAGCTTAGGGGAAATTGGTGGATAGCTTCATATGTAGGCAGTTGATTACCTCAAAGATGCATGAGAAGTGGTTTGTCTTTGCGAGGACGCCTCTCCGGTTTTCGCTTCAGGAGTACCACGCTGTGACAGGCCTCAAGATTTTGCGGTAAGGTAGCACTAGCATAGTTAAATGGAAAGACGACAGGGGGTTTTGGAGAGAGCTAGTAAGGACAGGAGGTAAAATAAGCTTGCAGTCGATCAAGAAAGTACATCTAAAAGAAGTTCACACCTGGACTCGGCTTGATAGGATGAGGTTGATCTACTTGTGCGTGATAATGGGTGTGGTGATGGGGAGATATGAGAAGGTGAACATCCCTCATATGTACATCAAGTTGGTGATGGATCTTGACAAGCTTCGGAAGTTTCATTGGGGTCTTCACTCCTATGCTTACTGCTGAGTTCCATTGAAAAGGCTAGGACAAAGTTGGGTAAGAAGGACAGCTACATTTTTGAGGGTTTCTCCTATGCTTTCCAGATTTGGCCTATGGAAGCAATTCCGGATTTTGGAGAAATATGTGGCAGAAGAGTCTCAGACAGCTTCAGAGGTCCAAGGTGTGGCAATTGGAAAGGAGTTGCAAAAGTTTATTATCAAGACATCATTGAACTTGAAGACTCATTTACTGACGAGGTATGCCTATTTATTTTATTCTTTTATATGGTTGTTGTATTATTTTGTATAGCTTTTAATGTTATAAATGTTTTATTTGTAGAGTGACTTGTTCTCGGTCATCTCAGTGACTTGTTAATGGTGATGTGTTTCTGCATACTGACTATACAAGGAAGGGCGAGATATGAGTGAACCTTCTTCTAGATAGGATTAGAGACACGTTTGATTGGAGCAACACAGAATGGCCTGTTATAGAATCTGAAGAGACTGAAATGGAGGAAGCCGACACAAAGGATATAGATTCAGAAGCTGCTAAGAGTCTGGATGATGCTGATGTTGTAGCAGACGAGGAGACCTCCTCGGTTAAGGTTCCAGGAAAAGGCGAGAGAAAGGTTAATGATGAAGGAGCTGAGACAAGAAAGAAGAGGTGTAAGCGAGCTGCTGAAAAAGACAGAGTATTGGTCGTGAAACTAATAGTTTCATTGAGAGTCTCATCCATACATCTGTCACTTCCTTGGGAGATAGGCTCAGTATGCAAATGGCGAATATGGAGAGGATGTTTACCGAGAGGATGTGGAAGATGGAGAACGGGGTGTCACAGCTCAGGGATGCAATCAGGTTGAGTGGTGAAGGAGCGGAGACAAGTAAGAGCGCAGAGCAGAGCAGAGGCGATGAATCTCCATCTATGAGCAAAGACGATGAAGTACCATCTAAGAGAAAAGACGATGAAGCTCAATTTAAGAGCAAAGACGATGAAGCTCCAACTAAGAGCAAAGGTGGTCGACCTCCACCTAAGGTACGACCTAAGAGAAAGTGTAGAATTTGATGAACTTGGAACTAGGATGCTTGAGTTAGGATGCTAGAGCTAGGCTTTTGGAGCTAGGCTTTTGGAGCTAGGCCGTACTTGGAACTTCATTTTCATTGTGTAATATTATGTGACAGTTTAGTATTTTGTAATATGGAATAGAAAATTTGTGTAATAGGTTTGTAATGTGTAATATGCTTGAATGTTTGTGTAATGCAAACTCTATGAATGTAATGCTTTGTTTGTGTTATGATTGAATGGCTTTTTATATGATGTGTTTTTTATTTTAATGAATAAGCTGGGAAAAAGATTGCTGTAGAAACTAACGATTTTGATTTTGGATTAAGTACACAAGACGTTGGGGACCTGTCTCAAGCTACGTTTGTCGACAGTTTTGATCTTTCTCAAGTTAAAGTCGAGAACCCAAGGAAATCAAGACCGTTCTACATGTGCACACGGCACTTAGTTAATGAAACAAAAAATGCAGCCACCGCAACAGCACCAGATGCCGCATTGGTGTTTCTCTGCGAAGAGGATTGGGAAAAAGTAAGAAAGTGGTCAACTTACTCCACGTAAGTAAATTATCATTCTTCTATTATGTATGGTTACATTTTAAACTAAAACTCACATATATTAGCTTGTATCATTGTTTTTGTTTCAGACCTCTAAGTTGTGGAAATACTATTTTAGATTATGATATTGCTAATCGTCTTATGGATCCGTCGGAGTGGCTTCATAACTGGGTAAAACTTGTAGAATATTAACTTCCAATGTGTTTTACATACATTGCATGTGCTAAGCTCATCGAAATATGCAGGAGATTGACACCGCCATGTTCTTATTCCGGGAGAGAACAACTCTCAAGCGATGGAAACCTCATCGAGTCACTTTCATGACGACCGTCTTCAGGAATATGATTAAAAGAGAGTAGTCATTTCACTGGGGGTAGAAGAAAACACAGTCTTCACAATTTGCTAGTGCAGTACGGCAAAGGGGTCCTTCCACCACGTGGTGCGACACATGAGATATGGAATGTAGATGTTGATCGATTGTATGACCCTGTTCACGTCAATGGGAATCATTGGATCGCCTTGTGCATCTCTTTCACGACACGGAGCATTGATGTGTTTGACTGCTCGAATAGAAAAAAGTACAGTGAGGTGGAGGTTTTCGCAAATATGATTCCTCGTATTGTGAAGGCAGTTCAGCCAGCAAAACAACAGAAGAATTTTCTTGTCGCTGCATATACTGTTGATTATGTACCTATGGGATCACTGAATCAAAGTGTATGTGATTGTGGTGTCTATGCGGTGAAGTTCATCGAGTGCCATGCGCGTGGATTGGAGTTGTCTTTGGTGAATGATGATAACATCAAAGAAACTCGACACAGGCTGTTGTGGGATCTTTGGGAAGCAGCTAATGACCAGGAACTGGTTGACAGAATGCCGAAGTATGAACCTCCAGCGTGTCTCTCTTCGTTTGTAGAAAAGATTATGTGAGAATGGCTGATCATATGTAGTATCTTTAGTAGTTTAGTCTGATTTTTAGGAACAAGGATGCTTCATCTAATGTATAATTATTAGTATTTTTTCTGATTTCCTGACACATGAATGATTAATCGAATATAAAAAGTTTGGTTTTTTATTCTGATGTTTATGAGACCAATACCAAACCCTAAACATACCCTAAACGAGACAAATACCAAATCCTAAACATACCCTAAATGAGACAAATACCAAGCCCTAAACATACCCTAAATGAGACCAAAACCAAACCCTAAACATACACTAAAGGAGACCAATACCAAATTATAAACTAGACCATAAACTAGACCATAAACTAGAGAAAACTAGAGAAAACCCTAAACATACCCTAAACGAGACCAATACCAAATCCTTAACATACCCTAAATGAGACCAATACCAAGCCCTAAACATACCCTAAATGAGACCAATACCAAGCCCTAAACATACCCTAAATGAGACCAAAACCAAACCCTAAATATACCCTAAAGGAGACCAATACCAAACCCTAAACTAGACCATAAACTAGAGAAAACATAATACCGTAAACTATACAGTATAATAGAAACCACAATCATTAAAATTGTGTCAAGATCTATTGTTTCTCATATATTTATGAGAAACCCTTTTCCAACGGACCAAACTCGACATTATAGGACGACACTAAGAACTATTTTTGATCCACATTAACAATAAACCCAACCCAATCGAGAACCCTAAAACCAACCTAATACCCGATATATATAACACAAAAACCCAATTTGCTCCATTTTTTCAGATCCCTCTTTCCCCGTCATTCTCCCCCTTCTCTCGAAAGCAGTTTCTCCCAAACATGAATACTACAAGGTGCTTATCGCAGGGGGTGCCGTCGAGGTGCTGGTGTGGGAAAGGGATTGTGATATTCTATTCGAAAACAGATGAGAATCCTTACCGACGGTTCTATAGATGCGAGATAGGGGCACATGATCATAGTTTCATGAACATAGTTTCGATTTGTTTTGTGATTCAAGGCTTCACATTTTGTAATTGATTTGTTTATGGTTTCATTTTTTGTTTTCTAATTCGATTTTCCATTTTTCCCGATTTGATCTTCGTTTCAATGTAGCGGAAGAAGGAAAACCATTTATTTAAGTGGGTTGGTGAAGCTTTGCTTGATGAGATTCAAAGAGTGGAGGCTGAGCAAGGGAGCACTGCAGAAGAGTTTGAAGATCTGAAACAGAGTTTGAAAAAGACAGTGGAAGAAGAAGTTAGGAAGCAGAAAAAATCCCTTGAACTAGGTTGTTTAGGAACCATTATATGGCTTTTTGGAAAATTAAGTAGCCAAGAATGAATATGTCGCTGCTTGTTTTGTTGTTATTTTGTTCTTCGAGCATTCTATGGATCTAACACACACTATTGTTTCTCAGTGTTTTGATGTTACAATGATGAGTATTATATGGCTCGGACACACACTGCCTTGTTTCTCAGTGTTTTGTTATTATTTTGTTCAACGAACCCAAAGATGAGACACATATAAATCGAGAACTAGTTAGCTGAAAAAACCATACCAAATTGATTTCAGGCTGTATAATAATGAAACTGAAAAACACCATACAAAAATAATAGCAAAGTACAACACCATATAAAAATGAAAACAGAGTAGTTAGTTTTTAGAAGCAAAAACCATGTTCGAAAATGATATGAATGCACTTCAAAATAAGCTGACCATTACCACTACTTGCAAACTTGAACGGAGCTACCTGTACCACAGAGAACCATATATGAGACATATAAATCGAGAATGAAATACACACAAATCGACTAGATATATAATCTGATCCTTACCATTTGGGTCTGGCTATATCTGTATTTTACAAGTTGCTCTGTTGTGCCCACTAATACCACATCTACTACACTTGTGAGGCTGCTTGTTTTATGATGTTTGGATGACCGAATTTTGTCTTCAACTGTTTCATATCTGCGTTTTCTATTTCTTCCAACTGATTTTCTTGTCTTCGGTGGTAGCACATTGACTTTCTTAACATCTTCTGGTATTGACCAAGCATCCTCAGGAACATCTATAGGATTTATGCTTTCTTGATAAGCTTCTCTCCAAGCTCCTGTCGTGTACATCAAATCAGTGAGTGTGGGTGGCTCTCTTCCAACATGAAAACCAGCTTTAATTGCATGCCTACAAGGGATCTTCAAAAGGTTGTAATTTGCACATGAGCAAGTCCTTCTATCCAAATCAACTAAGCAGTCGAATTGATCACCTCTAACAAGCAATCGACCATCACTGACAGGGTAAACCACAAATGTGGAGCCTTTACCGATTCTCCTAGCTATCTTTTTCTCCACATCTTTGGTCAGAGGATGTATATGCTTTGCACTCTGTTTCTTACGCTTATAAACCACAGTGTCAACATTTCTCTGATACTGTCCAACCAAGGAATGACTGGAAACTCTCTCGGTGAACGCAAAGCAGAGTTGATAGATTCAGCAGGATTGGTCGTCCTTATGTCATATCTGTATCCAGGGAATTGACATCTAGCCCATTTTTGCACATCAGCCTCCCGTAGGTAATTTCTAATTGCCGGACTGATATTACACACATTACCAAATGTCTTTTCAATTTCAGCAACTCTATAAGCCTTTGACGCCTTTGATACCAACCCAGCAAGTCCTTTCCCATGGAAATATGTTACCACATTATTCAACAAATGATGAATACAGATACCATGTCTACCTGATGGATACACCTTCTCAAGCGCCCTAGCGATGGACCCATGTCTGTCCGAAATAAAATCCAAATGAATATCATCAGCAATGACAACCTTGAGTTGTCTCAGAAACCATTCCCAAGAACGATCATTCTCTGCGTCGACTATTCCGAATGCAATAGGATACAAATTAGAATTTCCGTCTACAGCAGTTGCAACCAGTAAAACTCCTTTGTATTTATTCTTCAAAAAGGTCCCATCGTTCACAATGACCCGCCTCATGACTCTATTAAATCCTCGAACGATTGCCCAAATGCAATAAACAGGTGACGAAACCTTCCATTGCTGTCAATCTCATAAGATGAATGTGTACCCGGATTAGCCTCTCGCAGCATGTGCAAGTGTTTGGGTATTTTCCTATAACTTCTCTCTGGAATACCTCTAACTGCATTGATCGCATATCACGCGCATCCCATGCTAAAGATTTCGAGATCTCACATCCATGATCACTACGCATAATCTGTACGATATCATTACATTTTGGCCCTTCCTTGACCCCTTCATACTTATGCATAATTAGACTGCCTGTAGTTTTTTTCCGAAGCAGTCTTACCGGCTTTGCTTTTGCTTGAAGGTGCACATGTATGTTCACCAAAATACTTCTTGATCATGAAATATGTAGAATCCTTCAAACACTCTGCTCGAACACTCCAATTGCATGCATTATCCGCACATCTAACATACCAAATCTGTCTATCCGTTTTGATAACCTGGTAGTCAAAGTTATGCTTCACTGCACATATCTCGAAATTCGCCTCCAACAAAGTTTTTTTGTCAAAATATTGTCCCTTCTTAACAACATGGAGCAGAGAAAACTTTGACATATTATCTATGTTCTCTTTTTCAGAGATCACGGTATCAGCATCATCGGCATCCTCATCAAATTCGACTCCTTCCGTCTTTTCTTTCATCTTCTCGCTCTGCGTCTCAGCAAACATGGGAGCTGATTCGTCCCTTCTGTCAAACGAGTTTCTATCCTCTTCATCAGCACTTGAATCAGCTGGCGACTTGTTAAGATCAAAGTCTGCTTCATTCGGATTCTCAGCCTTGGCTTTAGATGTTACACAAAATCGAGTAGAAACACTCTTTTTGACAAAGCCAACAAATTTTTAAGCTGTCGATCGTTTGCAATTATCACAGGTGGACAAGCTGATGTATTGATCAACTCAGTAGGTAGATAACTGAACTCCAAATCGGCTAAGCTATCTTCTTCCATATCAAAATCCTCCAAAACCATTCTTTTTAAATCCTCTAAGGTAGAATTTGATTCCAATAAAAGTAGCCTAGCCCCTTTATCCTCAGAAGATAAAACCCATCCAGTAGTTGCACCTAATTCCCAAACACCACATGTTGTATAGATATGCATCATAGAACAAGAGTTTGTGAAAATTAAAAGAGAAACTATGTAGAAACCATAGATTGATGAAGAAGACATGGTAGTTTCATTTTTTTTTCACAAGCCAAATCGATCAAAATACGTTTTAGGAAGTTAGAATAATTTTAGAAGATTTTTAGAATATTTACTTAACTGAAATTTCATTAATTTTCGCAAAAAATCAGGTTTTCATATCCGCAAAAGGCGTCTTTTAAAAGTTTTAGAACATGATAAAATTTCGGAATGCATCTTCTACGTCAAGTAGACGTTAGAGTTTACTATAGATTTCGCATTCACGCAACATTAGAATACTTAATAAAAGTAGGACATGTATTCGGAAGGAAGTGGTTATCTTTACAATTAGTAGAATTCATTTTCCACTTATTTAGAATTTTAATAAAAAGTAGAATGGGCGTTCTAACAAAAGTAGATGAACATGTTTATACTAGAATTTTTTCTCTACTAACCCATTTTTCGTAGAAAACGCAATCTACTTTTAGTAGAACGTATTTTAGAAAATTTATTTATCAAGTTTTTGAACCAAAAAAAATTACTAGTTTGTGTATATGGGTGTTTTATTAATTGTTTATATTTTTAATAATTTTTTTGATTCACAAAACTATTTATTTCATTAATTTTCAGATATAGTAAGGATAAAAAGGAGAAAAATGGACAAAAATGGTTTTATACCTTTAGGACAACAAGGGTATTTTTTGTTCTCTTGTAGCAATTTTTTCGGGGAACAAACGAACAGTTTCTTTGTCACCGTCGAAAAGAAACAGACAGATATCTTTCGACATGTTCTCATGATTCCCAATCAAAACTAAGAAGATGTGTGCAGATCGTAAGTGAAATGCAGTATATATAAAGCTTATGTTTATGAGAATCTTTAGGATTTGTTTTACTTCTATAAAGCTTCTATTTTTGATGTTCTTTAGGTTTTGTTTGATTTCTTAGATATTGATAGTTGGCAATCAAAATCATGTAGAACGGGAGCACGGGTCAAGCTAAGAAACTTACTATAGAAGATCTGTTTATAAAAACTTGTGTCTTAACATACTGGCTTCGGAGGAGAATGCGAACAGAGAAAAGGCCAGTGGCTTTAAGATAGTCGGTAAGTATTTTTTTGTTAATTATTCAATTAGTTAGAGAATTTGGTAACTGTATATTCATTTGGTGATGATGTTTCTTGTCAAATTTTCTTTCTGTGTTTGCAAATTCCGCTCTTGGCCTTGAAGAATCTGTCATTGCTAGAAGGATTATTCATCCGTGGGCAAAATAAAGGTGTTTTTGATTTTTGTTAATTATTTATTTAGTTTCTTTGTGTGTATATTAATTGGAATTGGCATAACAGCTTCTGTATAATTCCTGCAAACATAGAAGCATTTTATGGGAGCTGTAGTGGAGTTGATAAATCGGGAAGTTCTATCAAAGGAGGGTCATGAGGTTGCTTTTATAGAGTATCGTCTCTTTGGCAAGGCAGTGGAGCAGGAAGAAAGCTATTTTCGTGATCAAAGCCCAGCTAAGTTGAAAATAAGTAAGTAGGGGTGGTTTTTACTATGTGTATTGACTTATCTATCAAAGTTGCAGAGATTACTACATTGTGTACTTTTCTAGTGTATTGAGCGGTTGTTGTTTTTTGTTTATAATGAAAACATGTTGGTCAAGGAACGACCACAAGCTGCAAAGAAAGAAGTTTCTCTCCCACGTTGAGCAAGCGGAAGTAAACAACAACTCATGGTTAGTAACTATGATCTTGACTCAGATGAAAGTAGTAGCATGTAGATTTAGTAATAGGATCCATTGCTTTACATAGTACTATATGGCTTTAGTAATAGGATTGAACCATTTCCTTACATAGTAATATATGGCTTTAGTATTGATTGAAAAGTACACAATATAGTAATCTCTGCAACTTTGATAGATAAGATGGGTTCTTGTGAATGAATGCGTTATAAATAACAAAGTCATTCTAAAGTATAACACTTAAAGAAAAACACTAATTTGTCAAACTAAAATGACCATCTTCTGAACCACACTTCCTGAACTGGATGCTTGAAAATACAATCATTAAGATTCTGAATCATGAAGGCACATAACTAATTAACTAATAGAAAAATCATATTCAGGTTGCACACAAGAGATACCCCATCAACCCCCACGATTCTTAATGCATCATCTGAACCTGCATGTCTCTAAAAACTTTGCGAGGGTTAATTTTTTTTAATATCTACAACAGCAGAAAAAAGAAGATAACATAAGTTGACAAAACCTTAGCACTCATAATCTTCCAGGTTATTAAAAACCTCTTTGAAAACAACATTAGTAGTTTTTTTAAGGTTTACCATCTTTGTCGATAATCAGAATTTTCAGTCCTTTATTTGACGTGACCCTTGAAACAGCCACGTATAGCTGTCCATGTGAAAACACAGGGTCTTGGTAGAAATAGACCAACTTCAGATAGTGGTTTCCCTTGACTTTTGTTAATCATTATTGCGAAAGCCACAGCCAAAGGCAATTGCCTTATGCGTATTTTAAAAGGCAATCTGGTGTCTGGTAGTGTTATCAACAATCTAGGAATATATATTGTATTCCAGACCTTCTCTCCAGTAATGATCTTAGCTTTAACCATAAAATCCATAAGTTGAGTGATTTGTAGTCTTGTTCCATTCATTAACCCAGCTGTAGGATTTATGTTTCTTAGAACCATAACAGGACATCCGACCTTGAGCCTAAGACTATGGTTTGGCAAACCAGAAACTTTTATTTTGTTGAGAAAATTAGGACCCAGAGCTTCATCATTCAATGAAATTTTATCAATTGGGTCAATATTATCTGCGCTGGTATATATTTTTTTCTTCACCTGCAAATTTATTAAACACTTGATTAGTACACAATTATGAGTTTAGTTCAGCTACAGATTTAAATCGATGGCAACATATATAAATTACATCAAGCTTATCCAACATGTAAACATTGACCATATTAACATCTTCATTGGTAGGACATAAAATAGCTCTTTCTTGGAAGAATCTTGGATGTTTGTTCTCTTGTAAGGATAAATAATCACCATACACGGCTTTGCTGATAGATTCTATAGGATCTTCAGAGTTGGTAATAAAAAACTCTTGAGGGATTTCAATCTCAGATTCCCCATCATTAGGCTCTGCGAGTTTGCCTTCCCCAACTTTTAATATCCAATCTGAGAAGTCCTTAAGATCCTTTGCCTCTTCAGTATTCAAATAACCAGATAACAACCGCATGTTCGTTGTGAGTTTCAGAACTTTACAGTGCTCCCATAGATAAGAAGAATTCAATGTTGCCAAAACAATGTCTGCCCTACCGCCTCCATTTATTACTGGTAGAACCTGTCTAAAATCACCACCAGAAACAACAACTTTTCCACCAAAAGTTTTGTTTATGTGTTTCCCAACAATATCAGTCAGACTTCTATCCAAAGCTTCGAAACAATGCTTGTTCATCATAGGTCTTCACCCCATATAATCGGCGATGCTTCTTTTACTAAATTAGCTTGATCTGTTCTGTGAGCAATAGCACATGATGAAAACTCATTAGGATTAAGAGGATCCCAAATCTTGAATGAGCAGTCCTACCACCAGGTAACAATAAAGAAGCGATTCCACGCGAGGCAACATTAAGAACATTATCTCCTTTAGATCTAATAGCTGCTGATAGTAATTTCCAGAGGAAAGTTTTACCAGTCCCACCAAATCCATAAACAAAAAACGTCTCTCCTGTTCCTTTAGTGACAGCAATCTAATCAAATATTCTGCTTTGTTCATCTGTCATGTTTGGAAAATCTCTTTCAAGGGTTTCCAACAACGCTTCACGTGAATAACTACGCTCATCCAGTATAAGGACATTTGAATCGTTAATACTTGATTTTGGAACCTTTGGAATATTAGTAAATCTCTCAAGCGAATCCCCCTTGTGTCTCAAAAGCTTTTCAATCTCTTGTAAAGCATAGTTTTTCTTCTCCTCATCACTCAACACAAGTCCTACAAAAACAAACAAAAACTGATTTTAACAAAACAAACACATCAAGACAAAAATAATGTGTCCAAATAAATTTTAAATAATGCATCACAGTAAAGAATAACCTGGTCGGTTGAAATATTTTCTCCGGTTATACTCAATATCCTCGGATAGACACTCCCACGTGTGTTCCCAAACATTCTCTGGTGATGCTAAACTATCATTATTAAGCATCATAGCAAAACACTGTCGGAAATCACTTCCAGAGCTAGCATAACTTCTCCTCAACAGATCATCAATATACTCGTGATAATCATCTAATAAGCCACGTGCACAACATGTTTTTTGTAACTTTCATAAAGAACAGCTTCAAATATTTTTATATCCTCATAACTGGTAGGGCCTCTTACAATGTTCAACAACACGTGGATATAATATGAATCTTCCTGTTTACGTGGAGCATAGTTAATCCTGCCAAGACTAAATCCCCTTTTCCTTCTTTTGAATTTCTTTAACTTCTTATCGCAAGTAAAGAAGTTTGGTTTTTGCGCATATGTGAGTGTTTTAGCAAGTGAATCGATCTTACACAACTCAAACTATGCTAAGAACATTGTATTCTTAATGAGCTTACGACTAACCACTGCTTCAAGCTTATCTTTACCTCTGAATATAATATGCTGTTTTCCAGGAAGATGAAAACTAAGCTTCTCTGCTGCAGTAGATCAATAATGAATTGGAAAACTGAAAGTTCTCCAAGCACCTTCACACGCAGAAACATATCTACACAAACACCAAAATCTGCTAAAAGCGACATATAAATGGGTTCACATATATATATATATATATATATTGACTCGGTTCAAAGAAATGAAATGGAAGCAAACATTTATTTCCTGCAATCGAAGAAATATTTGAATTCATCTTTTTTCTTCTCCCCACTTCCATCAACACTTCCCAACTGGTTCGTATCAGGAGGTTTCACTGCCACAGTAACATGATCTTGCCCTTTATTACTATACTTAAATAAGTATTTACTTGAGCCGGCTTGGTTGCACCATTCAACATTAATGTGAGCTCGGTAACGAAGAGAGAGTTCCTTATTGTAAGGAATAACCCACTGATTATCACATTTCGTACCACTCTTCTTGACATAACTTTCCACTTGCTCACGCCTTCTATATACAGGAAACCCATCTCTATTAATGGTAGTCCTTTCAGCATATGGTTTAGGATATCCCTTAGAGCATAATCCATTCTCAATGCATGGAGAATTCACATTCGCAGCTCCCACTACAAGAAAAAGTTAACATTGTGACTAAATTTTATGACTAAAAGTTTGCGTCACAATACTGTGACTATTTACAAACGGGATGGTGACTAAACTTTTTTGTCACAAAATAGTAAATATTTTGTCACAATTTTGTGATGAATATAAAAGTAACAAAAAAGCGTCACCAAGAGTTACAAATATGTTACGAAGTGGTTAGTCACAAATATTATTACGGAATCATGACTAAAATTCGTCCATACCTACCTGATACGATTTTGTGACTTACATAATGTTACACATGGTGACCAAAGTTTGTAGTCATATCGTCTCAGTTTGTTACCAGTTTTTGTGACTTTTAATTGAGTCACAATTTGTGACATAAAATACTACAATATTTGTCACTATTGAAAAAAGTCATATGCTTTAAAATTCAAAAATTAATCTTAAGTCTATAATCGAAGATTCGAACACCATACCCAAAACTCTAATCTTTATATCATAAGATTAATTCTTACACTTTAAGTATATAATATATTTAAAATTAATGTGTAATACTCATACAAAATCAAAGTTTACAAGTCTAATTTAAGAACATTAACCTCATCTTTTAAATATAAACTTCAAACTGTATTCCAAGAGCTTCAAACCCTAAATAATAAATATAACCCTCAACACTTTAAATCATTAAATAAAATCATTCATAATAACCAACATATAAAAACTAGTTATATAGTGTTTCAAAAAAAAAACACTAGTTATATATACAAATTTTTTTAAAAAATTTACATATAAAGTTTAGTAAAATTAAGATTTTTAAAAAATAATCGCATATCCTATTTTAAAACATATAACATAATTTAAAACCCAAAGTCTTAATATTTTATAAATCTTTAAAAATATTTTAATCACTTATAATATATTTAAAAATCTAATATATTTTATTATCATATACAATTTTAATAATCAAAATTTTTATATTTTATAAATTGTAACATCCAACCATAAAACAAACTTTAAATCCTGTACATGTTACTCTAAATTCTAGATCCTAACTCTATACTTGAACTTAGAACTTTTAGTCATAGAAATTAAATCTTTTTGTCATCAGTCATAGAAATTAAATCATAAATCCTAATAACCAACCTTAAAATTTAAACATATACATGAAACCCTATACCCTAAATTCTAATTCATAAATTCTGTTTTAATCTTTAAAATTCTTATCATAAAAATTTAAATCATAAACCATTACACCAACATATAACCATTAACTATATATACACAAAATTAATCTATGTTTAACAAAAAATAAATTAACTAAAACATGATTAAACGAAATCTTAAATTAAACTAAATAACCATTTTTTTAGTTTTGACATTAAATTAATTTTCCAACGTTTTGAGAATATACTCCTTCTCATAACCCTAATTGACTCTTCTTCCATCTCGTTGTTTATTTTACATAGCCTCCATCTACTTTTTTCTCACGTTTTTCTCTCTTTCTTTGGCCTCTTGATTCTTTTTTTTTCACATATTTGTTCATGTCTCTCATTTTCTTCTCCCTTAGCACCTCTCTTTCTTTCTCTTTATCTCTCTGCGATTTTAAGGATTCATATTTAGAGTCAAAGCTCTTTTCACAAAGGTTGAAACTCATTATCCTACTGCCTCTCAACGACTATACAGATTCGTAGTGAAAGTGGAATTAACCACTCAACGTATGTCCATCTCAGTTTCATCTCTTTTCCGATTTGATTTGTTACTTTTTCAGATTCATGTTTGGTTGATTTTATTTTATTTGATGTTAGATATCGGTCAGATATAGATACAGCCAAAGGTGATGTAGATAAAGCCAATGATGATTACATATTTTGAAATGGCCACTACAGTGGTAGAGGCTTTCTTCAGGAGGATCTGAAAAGTCAGTTCTAATGATGATGAAGAATACAAGGAGTCAAGGGCGGCGGAGGTGTAGACAAGGGCGGAAGGAGAAGCTTCTAATGCCGCTTGGTTGCCGTAATTTGACGGAGGCAAAGGAGGTGGTGTAGTAGACAAGTGTTACCCGAATTTGTTTTGCTTTGGTCTGTTTTATAATTGGTTATCTAATACCATGGTTTAATTTTTGTAACCAATTAACCAATATGTGATTTGGGTTATCAATAAAATATATTTTAATTATAATTTTATTTTTTATTTTTAAATGTAATTTTCTTTTTTCAACAAGAACCAGCTTTTATTTAATTTTAAATTAAATTTATTTTAACTAATTAGTTTTATAAACAGAAATATTTAAGTGGCTATTTAGTTGCAAAATGTGATGGATATGTGACGGTAATGGGGTTACAAATTGTGTCGTACTTATTACGTAACTGTGGGTAACAGTTTGTGTCGTTTCGTGACTACTTTTATCACGTAACAATTTGTGACAAAACTGATACTATTGTCATCGTCTCTATAACTGTGACATTTTTGTGACTAAGATAAATTTGTGACGACATTATTGTAACCATTAGGAAACTGTCACACATTCGTCACAATAGAGAATTTGTGACGAAATATTTGGGTATTGTGACTAAAAGCATTGTCACAATAGCCTTTTTTCTTGTAGTGTCCACATGGTCCATGCATCATCATATCTTTAACAACATCATAAAGATCAGGCTCTGCTAACTTATCAGGGATTTCCACACATAATCTTGTCTATGTCATCGGTGGTGGGAAGCTTGTAGTTGGGATGCATGAACAGAAGAATGTGTGCATGAGGTAGACCACGTTTCTGCCACTCTATTGTGTACATTGCTGAAAAAAAATTATAAGTAAGTATAAAACGTTAAACAGATTAACTATAGGAACATTAACTCACATGAGGATGTCTTCCCAAGAATGTGATTTTTAGTTAAATCATCCATCAACGATTCAAGTTTCATTTTGAATATCCTACAAAGAACTTCGGGTCTGTCTTCTGGCTGCAACTTTCTAGTCTTAAGGAATCTGGTGAGCTCTGGCCATTTAGGATTGCATGTATAGGTGATGAAAAGATCAGGAAATCCGAAATTCTTACAAATGGTCATAGCATCCAAATAATTGTTCTTCATGTATCTAGGACCACCAGCGAAAGAAGCTGGCAACACAAATTATGTCCCTTGTTCATTCATATTAGTCTTGCAAGCATTTTCTGACTCATTAATTGAATCAAAACTGTCAGATCGCAAGGACTTCTGATTCAACTTAAGATAGCGCAGACGATTAGACTCTATAGTGGTGTATACATCAACCAAAACTGCTGAATTAGACGTCTAGCATGAAGGAGATGTCTGGACTCATTCTTGCGTTCGTGTAGACGGTATGCAATGAATTGCCTCATGCTAATTGTAGCTTTCTTATGTTTTTTGGTAGCTTCCGTAACACCTTTCTTTAACCCAAGCCTGAAACCATCTTCTCCATATGTGAACAATAGAGGATACTGAAGTGCTAGGTAGGAAGGATGAATTTCATTAATTCTCATAAGCTTTCATGAATGTCGCTGTAGCACTATATCTCTTTTATCCATATCAAGATTAAAATCTCTAGGTATCAATGCTGCCACTTCAGATGCCGTAGGTGTGTTATAGGTTCTTCCATCTCTGAGCCTATCACTAATAATCCTCATGTGAAATGCATCTTCAGGATTTGTATCAAATCATTCTCTGGCAGACCTAAACTGCTTAACATAGGGATTCACTTCGTTCAACATCTTCATCAAAACCTCAATGATTTCTTCCTTCAAAGTATCACTTCTTTTTACTTGTCCACTCATGCTACTCTTGCTTTAAAATACACAAAAAACAGATATGTTAGATCGCCTGAAAAATTATATATTGCATATCATAATAACACCAACTGCAAAGCATCAATGGTTACCTCAAACAATTGGTTCTGTTTTTCACTTCATTTTCAGTGTCAGCTATGTATAGCTGTCCATATTTGACATTATTACCATCTGGTGGTCTCAAACTCCCCAATAGATGGTAATTTTCTCCATGCAACTGAAACATATCTGGACCAACTCCTTTCTTCACAGATCTTTCAACTTTGCCTCCAAGTGAAGTAAATGGGAAAACCATATTATAAGGTCTCAGATTTCTCTGGAAATGTTTGCTTAATTTGTCATCTCCCATCATTAATTTTTTCAGTACTTCTGGTGGTTCTTTTAGAAGGGGCAGCACAACTTGACCTTTCCCACAACATAGAGTAAAAGAAGGAGTACGTGTATTTCTGCGCCTGTTAATCCGCTCTCCATACCACATAATAGCACAACAATGGGAACATGTGCACGTTGGATCACCCTCATCTATACAACCTGTATACGGTAAAAACCCACAATGTACTTTTAATAAGATAACAAATACAATCATAATGAATCCACATATAAATTGAATATATCATATACCTCTTGATTTACATATAGAACTCTTTGTAGGCGGTTTTGTTTTCTTTGACTTCCTTCCTAAACTGATATGTTATATTCGCGTTAGATACATCTAGGTCGATATCATCATTTTCATCATCATTTTCAGAGTCTGTAGTTTCCTGTGAGCTAACATCAAACTCTAGGTCAGCATCAATTTCTTCAATTATTCTTGTACCATGCAAATATGTTAATTTAGGACATCACATATCTAATCTTTAACATCAATACTAATAAAACCCATATTCAAAAATCACCTTCAATATCAAGATCACAATCATTCATTTCTTCTTCATCATCTTCAATGTGATCATCGCCAAGCTGATCTAACATTTTGGATGAGGTTTTTTCACTCTCATTTTGGAGGGTAAAATCTATATTGGTAATGACATCTCCAACTGATGTTTTGTTCTGTCGTTGCTTCCTCTTGTTTGGAACATGTCTGGTGTTTTTCTCTGTTGACCTCAAATCTTTAGCTACAAAATTTTTAAAAAATTATAAACAACATTCTCTTGTTTAGAAACCTGTAATTTTGTGATTTTTCAAACCATTATTTTAGATTTGGATACATCTTACATGATAAAGCAGTAAAACAACTTCTCTGCTCTGTAGTTTTTTTTTTTAGATTGGTTTGACTCCAGAGACACACCTGCAACCATGTATATTATTAAAAAAGTTCATATGTCAAAAATTCAGTTTTTTTTTAAAAGACTCACCGAGAACACATCTATGTTTGTTACTTGGAGTTTTTAGTGTGCTTGTACACAGAACTTCTTGGGCATTATCAACTTCACTGAAATGTGTTTGATCTATATTAGTAATGTCACTGAGAACTGGTCTTTTCTTCTTTTGCTTTAGACACTGATCTGGGTTTTGTAGTGTGTTTTTTTCTGCTGAGCTTTTATCTTGAGCTACACAATGAAGAAAACATTAGATATAATACTACTAAGAGGATGTATATACAATCTCTTAGCAAATCATCTAGTCACACATATCTCTTCTTACATGATAAAGATGTCAAACAGCTTCTTTGCAGAGGAGTATATCCATTCTGGTTTGACACCAGATCCATCCCTGCAACCAAGAGAAAATAAGGAAATCATGAACGTATCTTTGTGAATGCTTATGTAATATATCTATATTTTCATGATCAAAACCACGTTTTTAATAAATAATTCCCGAGAACACATCTGCGTTTGCAAGTTGTAGTTTTTGGTGTGCTGGTAGTCAGGCCTTCTCACACATTATTGTACTTAGAAATAGCTCGCAGATCCAGATCATCAAAAATTCTTTTATAAACAGAACAGATTGTGGGAACCGAAATTCGCACCGTCAATATTTCGTATAAATAAGGAAAGTAGGAAAACCCTAATTTCCCTGAGGTCCCAGATATCTGAGAAACCACACGCCAAGCAATCAGAACACGGGAATAACAACGATAAAAATAAGAAATCGAAAAAAGAGAGCAAAGTAGATCTTATTCCGAATCCGCGTATGAGCGTTACAACAAGATAATAGCCTTAGCTAGAGAGCTGTCGGCGAGATTCCTAGTTCTAAAACCTTAGACTAAAACCCTAATTGAGTCGCAGCTCGATTAATGAAAACGGAAAATTGCCTAGATTGCTCTAAGTGCTAAGTTTGCTGTGAAAAAGTTCTCCCTCTGTGCCTCTCGTCTTGAACTCCTTATATACTCCCTTCTAGGTCGGTTTACGCCTTCCTCTTTTGCCCTTAAGCCGTCATAGTCCAAAAAATGGAGATATTCCATTTTTTCGATCTTCATGATTATATGTGGAAACTTTCCATTTATCCACGGAATTTGATGTTTATCTTACCAAGCATAACCGTCATAGCGTTTATGGGTTTTAAGAAATCGTAAGTGGGCCTCGAATCAAGTTTTAGGACTCTTTGGACCGTATTTTGATTCGGGACGTTTATTACGGTTTCTTTGATAAAGATAATTTCCGCGGTTTTTATCGTAAAACCAGACCAAGGGTTCCATTTGATTGGAAATCAAGAAATGGTTAAGACATGGTTTGCGGAAGGTTGTAATGAGGATACTCGAGACTGCATAATTTTATGTCGTATCGTCATTTCGGAAGACTTTGGACGCTACAGAAAGACTGGGATGCATGCATGTTTGGTCGTTATAGCGACCGAGCTCTATCCGGGGCTCGGTCGCTATAGCGACCGAGCTTGGCTCGAGGCTCGGTCGCTAAAGCCACCGAGCTTGGCTCGAGGCTCGGTCGCTATAGCGACCGAGCTTGGCTCGACGCTCGGTCGCTATAGCGACCAATCTTAGCTTGTGGCTCGGTCGCTATAGTGACCGAGCTTGGCTCGGAGCTCGGTCGCTATAACGACCGATCTTGGCTCGAAGCTCGGTCGCTATAGCGACTGAGCTCTGTTCGGAGCTCCGTCCCTATAGCGACCGAGCTTGGCTTGAGGCTCGGTCGCTATAGCGACCGAGTTTTGTTTAATGATTTGATCGCTATAGCAACCGAGCTCTTTTTTTGACTCGGTCGCCATCGTGATCGAGTTTGCGCCGCGGACTGAAAACTTTGTTGTGAGAATCCATCGTCCAAGCGTCCGAGACTGTCGCAATGATACGATGCCTGAGATGTTGTTTGCGGATGTTTGGACCAACGATAGCATTGTGTCGTTGTTTTAAGAAATCGCTGTTTGAATTCTTTAAAACAAGATTTTATCGCAAGTTCTTCGTATAAGTTTTCTTTCTCGAGAACGTAAAAATCTTATGTTAATTTTTACGGACATTTGGATGTCAACTTTGTCGTATCCGATTTTGACCCCAACATTTAGCCCCCCAATACGCTAGAATCGTAGGTTGACGAGATTCTATCGTGCGGTTTGGCGGGTTTAGGCGAGTTTAGGCGAAGTTTTCATGCAAAAGTCCGTGATAATTCATGGATCTTATAAAAGAGAAGGTAACTCCTTTCATCGTTTTACTCACTCATCTTCACAAGAATTTCTTTTGAGAGAAGATTTCTTTTGATTCCTCCTCTCTCAAAATTTCAAAAGATGTTTAGAAGTGGGAAAAAATCTTCCAAGAAGAATCCTTCCCCTGAATGCAATCAGGATGAGGAGCTTCTTGTTCCAAAGTCCGAATTTTCGTTCCATCCACCGGATGCGGCTGAGCGTGAAGCATACTGGAAAGCGTGCAGCAACCAAATTGACGCTCCTCCCGAGGAATGTTTTCCTGTTATGCACACCCGAGATGTGGCGGGAGGCCTTCCGAGCAATAATACCAGGACCTTTCTTGCGAAAGCCCGGGAGTACACTCGGGTTCCGGATGCGGTGGAATTCCGAATTCCCAGGCGTGGGGAGAGAGCTGATGATCCCCCGGAGGGTTATTTTACATACTACGAGGCTGTATTGGTGCGTTGGCGCCTCTGGTTTCTGATCCCTGAGATTATTGTCCGCGTGCTGGATCGTTTCCAGGTCTCGTTTAGCCAGTTGAACCCTACCAGCTTCGAGATTCTCATTGGCCTCGTAATTTTAAGTTACGAGCATGGTCTATCTCTCATTACTGATCATTTCGAGGCGCTCGTACGGGTACAGTTCGTTCGGGAGTCGCGTTGCTTGTGAATAACCCCTCGTAGGATGATGTCTGTGATCAGAGGACCTGTCTCCAACTTCAACCAGTGGAAGGATTTTTTCGTTTTCGTCCATCTCGATGCTGTGTCTGTCGAGGAGGAATTCATTCCGATGTTCCGAACGATCCCCAATCCTGCACCCTATATCAGTTTGCCACATCCGTGGCCTGCGGATATCATGGAGGTGAGGGATACCCTCAGGAGCGGTTATCATTGGTAGACCTTTTTTACTCGCAAGAGGGTTCGCAAGGCGATCAGATCGGCTCATCCTGTGTTTGGGACGGAAACGGATAGCGATTCCGAGCCCGTGGCTCGTGTTCCAGAGCGTGTTCCGGCTGAGAATTTGGACGATTGGTTCTCCAAGGACAAAGGCGTTGACATCGGAAACCTTGATTTTTCTGTCGACGATTTTGAAATTCCGAGATGGGACCCGAATCTTGCTTTTGGCGATGGAAGCGGCTCGAGTGATATGCCACTTCCTGATTTCGATAAGTTTTTCGACGGTTTTCCCGCAAACCCTGATCCTCCTCCGTTTGTGAAAGAGCCGGAGAGGCCTGAGATAGTCGCGGAGATTTCTCGCGCGGTCAACGGGGTTAGTTCTTTTCCTCCTTAATTCTTCCACGAGTCATTCGAATGTAAATTCGTTTTTTTAAGAATAACGAATTTTCTCGAATTTCGTAGGCGATGAACAAGCTTGGTTCAGCATTAGTGGAGAGCCTTAGAGAAACGAGGATTTGGCGTTTCAAGGCGGAAAAGCATGCGAAGGACTTTGCGCGGCTCCAGACGGAGACCCTGGAGCGAGATTTGAAGGTAGCCGCCGATCATGCCACCGAGATCCGTCGAGCAAGAAGACAAGCCAAAAGGGAGATCGTCGTGGAGATGAATAACCGTGCGATGCAGTTTAGAGATGAATACAAAAATCTCAGGGTGGCGGATGACCTAAAGGGCGATTTTCGCGAATGTCGCGGCTCGGTTGGTACTCTCTTGAGAACGCGGGAAGGCAACTACGTTTATGAAGATGAGCTGAAACTCTTGAAGGAAGGCATGAAGGATTGTGCTCATGCCGAGTCGCTTGTTCCTCCGATCGAAGAGAGGATTTGGGGACTTTGGGATCCAATCCCGGTTTCTCCCGATACGGTGGATGTCGCGACCGAGGCGGATGGAGGCGAGGACGAGATGAGCTATCCAGCGGGCGAGGTTGGAACTTCGCCGTCGGAGGATTTTGTCCTCTATTGATTTAAGTTGGTGTTTATCGGGAAAATAATTCCCTTTTATCTTTCGTGTTTCTGCGGCCAAGTGTGGCCTTTTTATTTTAATCTGGCCGAGTTGGGCCATATGACTTTGTTCTGGCCAGTATGGCCTGTTTGTAATATTGGGACTGGCTGTTGGTGGCTTTGAATCCCAGCTGCGGGGCGGTTTATATATATACCGTGTTTGTTAATAGTTTTCGTTTGTTTGGGATAAATCCGAGTTGTCGTTTCGTACTTATCTCCAATGAGACGTTCGATCTGTTGTTTCCTTTTAAGGTCCATCGCAAGACTTGTGGTGATTGGAACGCTGAGATATGGAACGGAGAGACATGTTTTAAGATCTCGTATCATTTTTAGATATCATGTGTTTGAGATGTTAGAGACCAGTGTGCTGGGTATAGGGCAAGACCTAGGTTTACTCTCGATTTTAAAGGTTTATGCGTTGACAAGCCGGCTATGAGTTTTCCTGTTGTGATTTCAACCTGATTCGTATCGATTTAAAGTCCGCGATAGGTTCTCGGCTTATTTGACTTGTATGATACAAATCGAGCATCTCTCCAGAGACAATTTTTAAGCCAACTGGAAGTGCTAGACCAAAATTTCTGGATTTTTATTGCGCGCTTTTATCCTTGTGTCGGATGTTAGAGAATCATTCTTTAAGGAACGATTGAGTTGCGTTTGTTTAAGACGGCTAATGTGCTCGTCAGGGCCAATCGACGAGCGGGGTATAAGTTTTGATGTTTTGTTATCGCGTTTGGATGGTGGTTCGTATAATCCTAAATCTAACTTTGACGACGTCTCGTCGTTATTTTCAGAGATTATATTTTCGTGTTTCGGTTTTCTGGAATACTTGCGTAATTTTCTTGACTTTTATCAAGCGATAAGATGAGAATGTCCTGCGATTTTTATCTTGAAGAGTAAAAAGATGCATATTGTAAAAAAAATTATTGTGTTTAAAATAACTCGATTACAAAGGTGCATCGGAAATTTTTAAAGGTGGGAGTATACGAGTATACGTACCCACTCCTCCCCCCTTTTTAGAGAGGGGGATAGCTGAACTCGTCTTTCGATGAGCTGCCTACGTACCTCTTTCGAGGATCAAGCCATCTTGTAGTTCTGATTGTGCCGCGAATGTGTCTTACTCGGCGGTTAGTGGTGCGTCGACCGCCTTAGTCACAGGGTCGACGTCCTTGTCGGGTTTTTTCTCTTCCCGTTGAGTTGCGATGTCGTCGTCGGAACCGAATTGGTTTCCAATTTCTGAGTTTGCTTCTGCGGAAGATGTCGCCGCGTCTTTCGTCGGAGAATCTTCGGCAGGAGGCTGAGTGCGCTTGAGTTTTACCATGGAGGTTGTCGTGATCAGTCTTAACTTATGTTCCGCCAAGAAGCAAAGTCGCGACTTTTTTTGACAACCCCAGATAGCTGCAATTCCATTTCTCGTTGGGAATTTGACGCCAAGGTGATACGTTGAGGGAACAGCCTTCATGGCGTTTAGCCACGAAGTTCCCATGATCGCGTTGTAGACAGCCGGGCTGTCTACCACTGCGAAGTCAACTATTTTCGTGACATCTTTTGCCATGACGGGTAGCTGGATGGATCCTAGAGTCATGGAAGTATGTCCGGAGAAACCCGTCAATGGCTTAGGCACAGGGGTGATTTCTCCGAGCTCGATGTTCATTCTTTTGAGGGTGTCGCGGAAGATCACGTTGACTGTGCTTACGGTATCGATGAGTATTCTCGCGACCTCAAGATCCCTTATCACAAGATCTATGACGAGGGGGTTGCAGTGAGGCTGATCGATTCCGCTGGCTTCTTCCTCAATGTCACCGAATTGTCCTGACAATCTTGGGGAGGAGACCATGTGGGATATTTCGCACTTGACTCGGCTTTCCGTTGGTAGGCCTTGATGGCCGAGATCGAATCCTTGCTGTACTGCGATCCCCCGATGATCATGTTCACCCTTCTGCGGTTGTTATCGTTCCCCTTGTCGTCCGATCTCCTTCCGCGTTTATCTCCTGCCTGATTTCTTGGAGAAGAGTTTTCTGCGGGAGGGTTTTTATCGGGTCTCGGTGGACGATCAGTGTCGAGGATGAGATCCTTGACGCTGGTTACTCCAGAGAGTTCTCCAGCAGGCAGCTTCGCGGCCAGTCTCCCCCCCCCCCCCCAGGACTTTACAGTTGGTTGTGGAGTGGCCCCTGGTCTGATGGAACTCACAGTAGACATTTTCGTCGTAGTTTTGGTTGCGAGTCCACGTGTTCCCCGAAGTTTTGCCCTGCTCCGAATTGATCGCGTAGTTGTGTGCGCCTTGGAGCTCTTCTCCCTCGTGGTGGACGTACTTGTCATTACGAGAGGTCTTCTTTTTTGATTTCGGATCTGCATCTTTCGAAGAATTCCTTGTCGGCTTATGTTTCTACGACAGGACTTTTGTTTCTTCCTCGATCATTATGTAGTCCGAGGCTTTATGGAGAGCGTCTTGGATCGTGCGAGGTTTTTCGAGTGTTATCCACTTTCTGAACTTCGACTTGTACCAAAGCGTCTTCCTAAGCGCGTCTATGGCAACTTTGTCGCTGATTCCGCTGACCCTTGAAACACTACAAGAAAAAGGTGTATTGATAGCATATAGTAATAGCATTAATTTTCAATCTGCTATCAAAGACAAAGTTTTAGAATTTGGTACATATTAATAGCATTGTTTCAGAGCTGTCGTGAAATATTAGTAAGCGGGATTAAAAAAACACGGGAACCGCGTATAATTAGACAAAATTTCGAGAGCCGGGAAAAACCAAAGTGTTTCCCTCTTAACAATAACAGTTCTATTACTTAAGCTAAAAAAAAAGTTTTCGGCATTAGAAAGAAAGGGGAAAAAAAACAGATGTGAACTCTCTCTAGAGAGGAACCCTAACATCGCCCTAACATCGACTCCGATTCCGAGTCTCCTGCCGACGAAAATCTCCAGCGACACTGTGAAGCTCGATTTCGTGCTCAGTAACCTGTCATATCCTTCCCGCAACTCGAATCGAAGAGGATTTTCGGGCAAAATCGAATCGAAGGTAGAGATTTTGGATTTATGCTCTTCGATCTTACTGTTTTATGGTTTGTTTCAGTGAAAGTTCTTAACTTTCACATGCATATTGTCTTTAAATGAAACGGATTTATGTTTTGCATAAAGTTCATAACTTTCACATGAATTTCTTCCTAAAATCAAACTGATTTATCTTTTGTTTTCTTACAGGTTATTTCCAGCAATCGTGTTTCACTCTTGCTCTAACCCGACCACAGATTATTTACAGCCTTCCACTTTCACTCTTCTTCTAACCAAACTTCCAGCAAGCGTCTTTCACTCTTGTTCTAACCAGACGACAGGTTATTTCCCTCGTGCTGTTAGCTTTGAAAAATGTCCATATATTACATGAGTTTGGTGTTTATTTTAGTTATGTTTGCTTCTCTTTGTGTAATTACATGGCTTTGCTGTTGATTGTTAAACTTTTCTGTTTTTTTGCTTGTCACCTTCTCACTCTTTTTCTTCTGATGCTGTGTTTATTTCGAATATTGTCTTCTATCTTCCATCCTTGTGCTTGTTCTTACGGTTTTCAATAAGGTTAGGTGAAACAATGTTAGAGAAGGTGTGGGTTCATCTGTCGAGGTATGAAAGTAACATATATAAGTCACTTATCAGTTGGGTATTGTACTGCTTACTGATTTATTTTCTTTTGTTTTGTTAATTATCACAGAGTTGATCCTTCTTATGAGAAAGGTGCTTGGGAGTTTGTCCAAGCTGTGTCTGCGACTAAAGGGGATATTCAGTTGATCATCTGTCCTTGCAGAGACTGTCGCAATGTAGATCGTCTTTCAGCCAGTGATATGGTTGACCATCTTGTGAGAAGGGGAATTGATGAGGTTTACAAGCGGCGTAAGGACTGGTTCCACCATGAAGAAGTGGAGTCAGTGGCTGAAGGCGGAATGAAAGTTAATCAGTGGAATGAAGAGGTTGTTGGGTTATTCAGAGTTGCTGAGAACTTAGATGAAGAGTAGGCTACTGCACGTGACATCTGTGAGATGGCAGAGGAAGAGGACATGAAAGAAGATGAGTTTCTGGCAAATATAGCTGATGCTGAAACTGCATTATATCCAAGCTGTGCAAACCATAGCAAGCTATCTGCAATCGTGTCACTTTTTAGACTGAAGACAAAGAATGGCTGGTCAGACAAGAGCTTCAACGAGCTACTGGAGACATTGCCCGAGATGTTACCAGCAGGGAACGTTCTTCATTCATCATTGTACGAAGTGAAGAAATTCTTGAAGTCCTTTGATATGGGTTATGAGAAAATTCACGCATGCGTCAATGATTGTTGCTTATTCAGAAAGAAGTTGAAGAAGCTCGACAACTGTCCTAAATGTAAGGCTTCAAGGTGGAAGGTTAATCTGCATACTGGTGAGGTTAAGAAAGGTGTCCCACAGAAGGTATTAAGATACTTCCCAATAATCCCAAGGCTGAAGAGGATGTTCAGGTCTCAAGAAATGGCTACAAACTTAAGGTGGCATGCTAGTAACAAGAGCAGCGATGGGAAACTCAGACACCCAGTAGATTCTGTGACATGGAAGCAAATGGATGCCAAATATCCAACGTTTGCTGCTGAAGAAAGAAATATAAGGTTGGGGCTTTCCACGGATGGGTTTAATCCTTTCAGCATGCAGAACAGCAAGTGCAGTTGTTGGCCGGTGCTGCTTGTCAACTACAATTTGCCTCCTAATCTATGCATGAAGAAGGATAATATCATGCTAACCTTGCTAATCCCTGGTCCACAACAGCCGGGTAACAGTATTGACGTCTACTTAGAGCCACTAATAGAAGATTTGAACAAGTTGTGGAGTAAAGGAGAGTCTGCTTATGATGTGTTGAGTAATTCTGTGTTTACTCTCAAAGCAATGCTGCTATGGACTATTAGCGATTTCCCTGCTTACGGAAATCTTGCTGGATGCAAGTGAAGGGGAAAATGGGTTGTCCTGTCTGCGGGAAACACACTGATAGTGTGTGGATGATTTTCTGTAGGAAGCATGTTTACATGTCTCATAGAAAGGGTCTTCCACCAACACATAGGTATCAGTCAAAGAAGTCTTGGTTTGATGGACACGCAGAGCATGGGAGAAAGTGTAGAATACTGTCTGGTCAAGAAATCTCCAGGAACCTGAAGAACTTTGTCAACAATTTTGGGAATGTTAAAGAATCTGGAGGGAAGAGAAAAAGGACAGTCATTGTTGAAGAAGACTGTGACATGGGAGAAGATTCCAGTGAATCCGAGACAGAGGAAGACGATGACGTAGACTTAGAGGAATTGTCAAGATGGAAGAAAAGGTCAATATTCTTCCAACTGCCTTATTGGGAGGTAAGACTTTTGCTTAATACATTACTTTCCCTGTGTATTGAATGCATTAAATAACTTGCATTTCTAATATTTTTTTATTGTGTGTTGATGTATAGGATCTCTCTGTGAGGCATAACTTCGACGTAATGCACATAGAGAGAAATGTGGCAAAGAGTATTGTGTCCACGTTACTGCATTGTGGGAATTCAAAGGATGGTCTCAACACTCGCAAAGATCTGGAACATCTAGGTATTAGGAAGGATCTGCACCCCAAAGCAAAAGGGAAGAGGACTTACTTACCCGCAGCACCTTGGTCTTTGTCCAAGGCTGAGAAGAAGATCTTCTGTAAGCGACTTTTTGATTTTAAAGGACCTGATGGATATTGTTCAAACATATCAAGGGGAGTTTCAGTTGAAGAGTGCAAGGTAGCTGGTCTCAAATCACATGATTATCATGTTCTGATGCAACAGTTGCTCCCGATTGCAGTTAGAGGATTATTGCCTAAAGTCCCTCGAGTAGCAATACTACGCATGTGTGCATTCTTCGACTGGCTATGTCAGCGAGTTATAGATGTAGAGCAGATATCAGTAATGGAAGCTGAGATTGTAGAAACCCTCTGCATGTTTGAGAGATTTTTTCCTCCTAGTTTCTTTGACATTATGGTTCATTTGACGGTCCATCTAGGAAGGGAAGCTCGCCTCTGCGGTCCAGTCCACTTTCGTTGGATGTATCCCTTTGAGAGGTAATTAAAACTGTTTTTATCTTTTTAAAAATCTCATAGTTTGATACCAAGTGAAAATTCTCAACTGTTTTCCTCTATGCAGGCACATGAAAATATTGAAAGACTTCGTTAGAAACCATGCGAGGCCAGAGGGGTGTATTGCTGAGTCATACCTAGCAGAAGAGTGCATGCGGTACTTTAGTGAGTTTCTTAAGAAGACAACAAATGTGGAGGAGAAATTAGATAGGAATACTGACTATGAGAGCCAGTCAATCTTAGAGGAACGTCCAATTTCGGCAGCTAGATCAATTGAACTGTCTGAAATGGAGAAGAAAACGATGCACCTTGCTGTCATTCAGAACATAGCTGTTGTCGAGCCTTATGTTGAGTAAGTAAATTAATTTTTTAGAACTTGCCATCAATAACTTATTTTTAAAACACTAGCAGGCTGATATGGTTTTTTTTTGTGTTTACAAGTATGCATCTACAGCACCTACAAGAGACAAATGAAAGATGTAGAAGAGATGCAACGTATTTGTGGAGTACACATACTCTGAATTTTCCTTCTTGGTTAAAAGAACAGGCAAGTGTCTAACATTTCTTATTTTTGTGAATGAAATTTGCTTCTCTTCTGACTATTGTTCTTACCTTATGCCAGATACCTATTGATTCTGGAACACATGACGAAACTCTGAAATGGTTGGCATATGGACCTCGGAGTAATGCAAGATCATATACAGGCTACATAGTTAATGGACAGCGGTTTCAGACACACTCAGTTCATAAGCAGACCCAAAACAGCTGAGTATTTTATGAGGCTACTGCAATGTGTTGAGCGAGTGCAAAAGACACTTCGCAAGATGTGGATTTGGTATCATACTATGGGAGAGTTACAGAGATCATCTTGGGGGATAACAATGTGTTTTATGTTCCTCTGTTCCGGTGTCAATGGGCAGTAAGAGGAAATGGAGTTAAAGTGGAGGATGGGTTCACACTTGTTAACTTGAATCAGTCTCAAGTTTCGTTTAACAGGGATCCCTACATTTTAGCTTCGCAGGCAAAACAAGTGTTTTATTCAAGAGAGGATGACACCTCAAGCTGGTATGTTGCACTAAAAGGTCCATCAAGAAGATACAGTGAAGCAGACGAAGAAGATGTCTACGCAGATATTGGACCACTGCCATCAACTATTGATATGGAAGTTGAAATTGAAGAAGCTCATAATGCCACAGTTGATTGTGAAGGGATATATGTCTGATAGATGTCTTTGTGTGATGTCGGTCTTGTGTGATTGCTGTTTTGTGTGATGTTTGCCTTCTCTGCTGCATGTTTGAGTCTTTTGTGTTTTGATGCGATTGCATTTTGTGTTCTCTGATGTAGCTTCATAGTTAAGATTGTATCTCGTACTAACTAATTGTACTTTGTTTCAGGTGAATTAAATGGGACGTCCAAAGAAAACGGATACAAGGAAGCTCACGAAGAAGTCCACGAAGGTCGTGAAGAAGGGCAGGAAGAAGAAAAATGTGGACGACGAAGTGGAATTTATTTGTACTCTGGAGAAGGAAAACCAGGTGGAGCAAGAGCAGCGGGAGGAGGATAACCACCAAGAACCTGAAGGGGCTGAGGAGCAAGAGCAGCGGGAGGATGATAACGACCAACAAGAACCTGAGAGACCTGACGACCAAGATGAAACTGAAAGGGCTGATGAGCATGAAAAGGCTAATGAGGGTGTCGAGGAGGAAGAGCCTCAAGGAGAGTTGGAATTGAATGAAGTTCAACCTAAGACGAAGAAACACCGAGGACCAACGAAGATGAAGCACATTGCCAAAGATCCAAACAGTCGAGAAAGAGTGGAGTTTAATGAAATGGGAGATGCTGTTGGTGAAGGATCAGTGAAGCTGTCTTCATACTTAGGGCCATTAGTGAGGGAGCATGTTCCTGTCACATTTGATGATTGGAGGAAAATCAGTGAGTTGGTTAAGACAGTTCTTTGGAAATCTGTTCAGGTGACTTTCTCTATTAATTTTTGACCGTTCGTGCTTTTGGTATATGTGATTCATTTGGTAAGTATTTTTAGGCAAGGTTCGAGCTTGATGAAGAGTATCAAAAGAATGATGTATTGAGGCAGATGGGATGTCTATGGAGGGCATCAAAATCAAGACTTGTGACGCAATTAAGGGGTAAAGATACTAACCAACAGAGGATGAATCTTAGACCGAAGAATGTTAATCCGGTTGAATGGCGAAAATTTGTGAGAATCAAAACTAGTCCTGCCTTTCAGGTAAAGTATTTCAAGTTACTAGCTTTTCTACATTCGATTTTGTAATTTTAACTATCTCTATGTTAGGCTGTGAGTGAGAAGTACAAGGAGAGGAGGAGCAAACAAATACCTCACACTTGCAGCCGTAAAGGAATGGTTAGGCTGGCGGAAGATATGGTACCAATTCTTCACAAAAACTCTTAAATATTTTCTTATGTGGCCACATTTTTCACATTTGTTTCGTTGTCTTTATCAGAAACAACAGAGTGGCGAACCATCTAAAGTGAGTAGGCTTAAAGTGTGGGTCAAGTCTAGGACCAAGAAGGATGGTACACCCGTCAATATGATAGCCGCTGAGAAGTTTGTAAGTATCCTTTTTTGCCAATTCAAAAAATTAGTATATGAATCTTAAAATGTATTTTTTCTTGGCAGAAAAAGGCAGCCGAGCTCGTTGGTAGTAAGGCTCATTCTAATTCAACAAACCCAAGTCTTGATCCACTGTCAGCACTTTTAGGACCTGATAATCCTGGTCATTTGAGGGCAATGGGTAGAAACATATGGAAGACGAAATTAGATTGTTTTCAAGTAAAGAAACAGTTCATGGCTGAAATGGAACAGAAGCATTATCATTTGCTTCACCAGGTTAATGAGTTGGAGTCTGAACTAGCTAGAATGAAGAGACAGGTTAGTGATAATAAGCATATCATTATTCTTACAGTCATAGTCTGATTTCTTATATGCTTTAATGTTTCAGGAAGAACCTGAAATAGGTGAAAACTCAGCAACTGCAAGAGCTAGAGTAAGTAATTTAGATTAATTTTCCTCTATGCTATATGCTTTAGAAACTACTCATGTCTTATCAAATATGTTTGTGTAGAGTGTTAACAAAAGAGCACAGCCTAAGTGTATGTTGGTTGATTGGTCTGGTTCTGATGAAAACGTTGCTGAGGGTCGTATTATTTCATCTGAACCGGATGACTTTGTGAATGACATCCCCTTAGCCCCTCTAGCTGTTAAAGTATTGGTGGAATCTGCAATCAAACCAGATGCATTTCTTTGGAGGCCTACAACGGGTATGTACAATGTTGAGCATGCAGTTGGCGAAATGATTGCATGGCCTGTCAATAAATGCGTTTTTATTGACCATGGGATGTATTCTGAAGACATTCCTCTGAGAGTAAGATATCTAATTGATCAGAAACATGAATATTCATTTTTCTTTGCTGTTGTTGTCGAGTGGTTCTGATTAACAAATTTCTACTTGTTTTTGGAATGTGTTTGTAGAGCCCAACGCCCTATTCTATGAACAAATGCAAACTCCTATCACCGTGGTCAACTACTGACGAAGTTGTTGCTGAAGGTCGTTGGCAGTGTAAAGAGCCAAAAGCATTGGTTGATTGTCTCCCTCTTGGACCGAATGCAGTCAAAGTATTTGTGGATGTGGTACACGAACCTGAAACATTTCTATGGAGACCTAGACCAGAGATGACATACCTTCGTGATTCAGTGAAGCATTTTGTAGCATGGCCTGCCGATAAGTGTGTGTTTGAAAGCACCACAGATTCACCAAGCTCTACATCTCCAACAGCGTCGGCTGCAGTCAAATCTGTATCACAATCTCCGACAAAGAAATCTCGAGCTGCAGCTTCATGTGCGGCATCATCACCAGGTTCTAAATCTCCAATCAACTCATTTTCTCCTAAAGCTAAGAATACTCAAGCTGCCTCTCCTGTTCGAAGATCTCAGGTAAAGTTTGTAGTTTATGGGTCTATATTTCTGTTTGTTAGTTGTTATATCATACATTGGCATAAACCGTTTGTCTTGCAAACTTTGTAGTGTCTTTGTCAAAATGATGCCAAAGAGAATCAGAAGTGCAAGTTGATGTCCATCGGTGGGAAAAATCAGGTGTTTGCAGAAGGAATATGGGGTTCGGATAACCCAGAGCACTCTGTACACTTTGTTCCCTTGGGACCTAATGCAGTTAAAGTCTGGGTCGATGTGGTGAAGGTTACGTTGACAGAGGTTTGGCGTCCATCTTCTGAAATTGAGTGTTTGGGTGACGCAATTGGAACATGCATTGCATGGCCAAAGGACAAAGTCATCTTGTGTTAAGACTACTATCATCAGGTCTATTGTACTACTCTACTACTTGGATGCTGTTGCTTTCTAGTTTTGTTTAAGACTGGTGCTTTGGGTTATGTCTTTGTAGACTAAATGTTATTGTTTCGGATGTTGTACTTTGGCACTTTTCTGTCAATGAATGTGGCAGGTTCTGAAATTGAATATATAATTAATCATAACAGGTAAATTATGCCATAACAAAATGTTTTATGGCACATCAGAGACTGCTACCAAAAGGCATAATAGCATGTAATAAAAAGCTATCATATAAATTCAAATAATACAAAACAAGTATAATTACAAATTATTTAACAGGTAGTAAAATAAGCTATCTCAACTTATTATATAGCACTGAATATTCACGCTATTATAAAGTTACATATTTAATAGCAAACTGTAAAAACAGCTATAGTAATGTTAAATTAGAATAGCATTTCCGAAAAATCTATAATATAGGGGGACCTAAGATAGCTGGGGCAGACATAGCGCTTTCAATAATGCTAACAAAAGCATGCGATAGCTGTTTTCGTCCGCTAAGAATGGACATTTTTTCTTGTAGTGACATGATCAGTTTGAACCGACCCATGAACTCTCGGAGGGGCTCATCCTCTCTCTGAGACAGACTCTAGAGGTCGACATCGGAAGTTTCTCTTTCTATGAACATAGAGTACTGTTTGAGAAATTCCGATGCGAGCTGGTGGAAACTTCCGATGGAGTTTTGCTTTAAGCGAGCGAACCACTCGAGCGCCGCTCCCTCCAGATTCTCGACGAACAGACGGCAATAGCCTGCGTCTCTTTCGTCTTCTTTGAATCTAGCCCTTGCCATAGTGATATGGAATGCCTGGAGATGCGCTTTAGGATCGGTCGTACCGTTGTAAATCGGTACTTTGAGCTCCCTGGATTAGACACCTTGGTGTCGGAGATGCGTGCGGTGAAAGGCATCTTACGAACTCCCTCGAGTAATCTGTCAATTTCTGGGGCAGCACTCGTGGCGTGATGGATCTGCGATTTCACAGCCCTTACTTCCGCAGCGGTTTTGGTGATGTAATCGCGGAGATCGCGAATATCCGGATTCTCCTCAGCGGCTTTCCGAGCTTGTCGGCGTTTGCTGCGAGTAATCTCGGTTTGCTTTTCTGCCAGCTCCTCCTGATCGACCCAGTAGAGGTTTTCCTCTTCTTCCGTCATGGGTTTGTCGAACAGGGAATCTTTCCGAGCCGATCGGCTCCTGGTTCTTCTTGGATGGACGTCGGCGTCTTCCTCGGAGTCTTCGCTGGGCTCCAAGTCGATGCGCTCGACTTCATCCAGCTCGGTATCATTTTCGGACGGCAGAGGATTTTTCGAGTTGCTTTTTTCGAGAGGGGATGTTTCGCTAGGGTTTTGTCCGGAGGAACGTTCCTGCGAAGTTCCAGGCCTATCAAATGGGGTTGCGAACTCGAGCCTCCTTCCGCGGAGCTTCGTAGCTCCACGAGGGAGGACTGCGCGGGTCCTTGCCGTTAGGGTTTGAACCTGTTTGGTCAAGGTTCCCACGAGTTTATCCTGATCTTCCGACCTCTTTTCATAGGCAGAGAGCATCTTTTTGAACTCGTCGAGCGTCGCGGCGTTAGTAGGTGCGTTGGCCGCGGATACATCCGCTGCTGGAGTGTTCAGAGCGTCCTTGTTTACTCCGCTGAGAGGAGACTGCAAGTCCGTCGCGTCGTCAATTGTCATGTCTGGTTGAGCATTTGCTGGCTATGAGTAAGATAGATCCGTACCCCCCCCCCCTCCTTCTAGCGCCAAACTGTGGGAACCGAAATTCGCACCGTCAATAATTCGTATAAATAAGGAAAGTAGGAAAACCCTAATTTCCCTGAGGTCCCGGATATCTGAGAAACCACACGCCAAGCAATCAGAACACGAGAATAACAACGATAAAAATAAGAAATCGAAAAAAGAGAGCAAAGTAGATCTTATTCCGAATCCGCGTATGAGCGTTACAACAAGGTAATGGCCTTAGCTCGAGAGCTGTCGGTAAGATTCCTAGTTCTAAAACCTTAAACTAAAACCCTAATTGAGTCGCAGCTCGATTAATGAAAACGGAAAATTGCCTAAATTGCTCTAAGTGCTAAGTTTGCTGTGAAAAAGTTCTCCCTCTATGCCTCTCGTCTTGAACTCCTTATATACTCCCTTCTAGGTCGGTTTACGCCTTCCTCTTTTGCCCTTAAGCTGTCATAGGCCGAAAAATGGAGATATTCCATTTTTCCGATCTTCATGATTATCTTCGGAAACTTTCCATTTATCCGCGGAATTTGATGTTTATCTTACCAAGCATAACCGTCATAGCGTTTATGGGTTTTAAGAAATCGTAAGTGGGCCTCGAATAAAGTTTTAGGACTCTTTGGACCGTCTTTTGATTCGGGAGGTTTATTACGGTTTCTTTGATAAAGATAATTTCCACGGTTTTTATCGTAAAACCAGACCAAGGGTTCCATTTGATTGGAAATCAAGAAATGGTTAAGCCGTGGTTTGCGGAAGGTTGTAATGAGGATAGTCGAGACTGCATAATTTTATGCCGTATCGTCATTTCGGAAGACTTCGGACGCTACGGAAAGACCGGGATGCATGCATGTTTGGTCGTTATAGCGACCGAGCTCTGTTCGGGGCTCGGTCGCTATAGCAACCGAGCTTGGCTCGAGGTTCGGTCGCTATAGCGACCGAGCTTGGCTCTAGGCTCGAGGCTCAGTCGCTATAGCGACCGAACTTGGCTCGAGGCTCGGTCGCTATAGCGACCGAGTTTCGTTTCATGATTTGATCGCTATAGCAACCGAGCTCTTGTTTGTGACTCGGTCGCCATCGTAATCGAGTTTGCACCGCGGACTGAAAACTTTGTTGTGAGAACCCATCCTCCAAGCGTCCGATACTGTCGCAATGATACGATGCCTGAGATGTTGTTTGCGGACGTTTGGACCAACGATAGCATTGTGTCGTTGTTTTAAGAAATCGCTGTTTGAATTCTTTAAAACAAGATTTTATCGCAAGTTCTTTGTATAAGTTTTCTTTCTCGAGAACGTAAAAATCTTATGTTAATTTTTACGGACATTTGAATGTCAACTTTGTCGTATCCGATTTTGACCCCAACACAGATAGCAACAGATGGTTGGACATTCCTTTGGTCTATGGCGTGATTTCCTGACAGCAATTGTTGTTGCGGTACTGTTTTATCATTCTCCTTGTAAGAGATTTCTTTCGAAATCTCTAGTTTTCTCTTCATATTTGGGTAGCCTCAGCAAAACAAAACCCTTACTGTGTTCTATTGTTCTTTGAAATGAGTATTTAGAAGATCTTAACTATTTAATTTTTAGCACAAAGATAGTGTATAGTTAATTCCTTTTGTGTGTAACTTGTGGTAACAGAATATATTTGATAAGAAGCTTTATAATTAGTTATATTACACATCGATTTTTACTTATTTGTTTTTTGTCAATTAAATATTATATGTTCCCATGATACTTACAGATTGATTCTTATATAATATTTTTATAGAATCATTTGGAATGGGAGTTGCAAGACAGAGCCAAAGGGATGGTGGTGACATCGAGAATAGTGATTTACTAATGGCATAAACAGGTATTTCTGAATCCACTTTTGCTTTTAAAATTTGTAGCGTACAATAAGTTATATAGAGTGTTACATGTTAAGTTGCTGGTTAGGTACATATAGTGTAGACTATATGTACATCACATGATAGTTTTATGTTTACTTGTTGCATGATAAGTCGTAAAAGCCAAGTTTATTGAATGAAACTAGTTGTGATGAGAAAAGTAGTAAAAACAAATTGAAATGCTGAAAAATTCATGAAATAACCAAAAAAAAAACTCATGAAAGAACCAGAAACAAACAACTTGCCATATGTAAGGTAGTCCTCACATAACTAATCTTCCTTAATCTTCTCCATCTTGATGCTCTGAGCACAAAGCTTCTTAGATGTAGAATTCATGTCATTAAGCTCAGCATCACCTTCCTTACGCTTGGAGAAAGGTGTTGAAACATCTGATGAACTCTCTCTGTTTTGATCAATCAAACAATCCTAAAAAGAATAAAAAAAATTATTAGGATCCCAAGATGCATATACAGATATTAGTCAGGTTATAAAATAACAATCTCCAGACCTCGCCGGTTGAAAGAGTAGATGAATTGCTCTCAATCATAGATACTGGTTCTGAGAGTGATTCTATTCTATGAATGTGATCTCCAGACCAGACCTGAGAGACCTTAAAGGTATCTGATCCGCTGGTTACATTATCACTTTTGATGGATATACCAAAACAAAATGATTTTCCAACAATGTTTTTGTTTGGAATAGGCAGAACATCTGGGTCTTCAATCTGTGTATCATGACTTCAACTTAATATAATTTTTTAAACAATAATGATCATTATATATCTTAAGACTTCACAATAATTACCTCAGCATATGACCCATCCCAAATTTTCTCAGCTTTTTAACCAATAATAGTTTTTGCCACAGTGTCAAGTAACAGTAAATGGCATGACCCGGTGTCATCTTTCACAAACAGATGAAGCTTGTACCTGCAGGTTTAGGAAATGTAATACCATGGTAGAAATCTTAGTATTTTTCAGGTAAGACACTGTCGAGCCACAATAAGATAGAATAATAATCTTGATATAAACAAAGGTTTGTGATTACTTGGGTGAGACATTAGTTATGTTTGCACGACACACATCACAATAGAATAGTGGCTTATCAGTTTCCTGCATCTTACGACCGCCATTCCTACCAACCCTGGTCGTACATAGGCTGTGCCTGTTACAACCAAAATAGAACCAACCCCAATCCGTGTCTATGGCCTCAATTGTACAGACGATTTTGCAGGTCTGGGCCTTAATGGTTACACAAAAAAAGTTTCTTTAAACATATAATAACAGGATAGACTAACTCTAGAGAAAATATTTAATTGTTTGTTCAGTTACCTCAACAACAAGACATATCTCAGAAATACACTTAATGTCAACCACATTCCAGTCATCAACTACTTGCTTCATAACCTTATTTTCATCACTTTTACTCAAAAGAGCTAAGGCAAGATCATCATGCGACATCCTGAGAATCAACATAATTTCTTTTAGTATAAGTATTTTAATTAGATCAATGTAAATCAACTTACTTCTGTCTAAAGTCAATAGCTTCCTCCATGGTCGGGTTAAGCATCAAAACTGAGGAATCAAATGCGTTGGTAATTTGCACTTCACCTATATATTTCTCGCAAGGTTGGAAACAATTAGTAAATGGCTTAGAGACATAGATGGCTTAGTTACATAGATCAGTGTAAGGTCGATTTAAATATAGATGTGGATACCTCTGAAGTTACTGATTTTGGCAAAGCGGATCAAGCATATAATAGGTTCATCTTTTGATTTTGATTCTTCCACATGCGATTCAATTTGGTCAGCGTATGGTCCCCATAAGCAACATGCCAGTTTACTCCCACTATATTTGATAATACACAATAGTCAGTAATACACATAAATTCAAAACACAAATCAAGGAAATACAAAATCAAAACCTTGTATCACGCAAACGAAACTGCACTCTCTTCCTGTTTTCACCAGTTGTTAATTGACACATAGCTACTTCTCCAAGATCAACCACTTGGCCGATAACATCTGTTTAAGTAACAGGATAAATTCAAATTACTATAAAGTGTAGATCAAATAAATAGATAGTAATGTGCGAATTGTTTTCTGTACATACCAATCAGAAAAAATGTTTTGAGCGTTCCGTTACCAATTTCCTCGTAACTTGCTAGAGAGAGGAAGTGATTATCATTACGATAATCAGTAGGTCTTATCACCGTATCTCCAATGATGGTGATTTTGTATTGAAATTTTGATGGTCTATATTGACCTCTTGCAGATGATATCTTAAAGTTTTCAACCTCTCTCCATTCTCCCGGCTTTGTATCGCGTTGAACACGATACGTAAGATTTCTTTTGTATGATGCATGAATTTTTTGACCCTGCAAAAACGTAGTATACTATTCAGTATCATTTGACATGCCTTCATATAATAAATTTTAAATCTCATACTCTGACCATTTTGTCTGCGAAGATGCACTCAAGAGATTCTCCTCCTTAATTAGTCTTGGTTTTCCACGAATGAAGAAGCTTGAGACGAATTCGCCATTCCTCTTTAAAAGGCTTGAGATCATTGATAAGAACCATTTTTCTTGCGGCAGTCATGTTTGTTTTTGTAGATGTGTGTGGATGTTAAAGGTGTCTTAGGTTAGGTATATATAGATGAGTGAATAATTTAGGTCAAGAGGAGTAATGGCGTGGTTAGATTTTGATCGTATATTCTCTGCTTTAAATATATAAACTAATATATCTTTTGTAAATATTATGGGAGAGGTTTCTAAATATTCTTATATATGTTGACGCAGATTATTGTAACTAATTACGAAGGCACATGACGGAAATGGCGCGGGTCAAGATACTCTCAAGCAGAAAGATATGTAACTTGGAAAAAAAACGTGGAAAAAAGGTTAGCATTAACTAATTAGGTAAAATTAGTAAATCAAATCTTATGAAAATAAATAAGACTTCACAATAATTATGGTTATAATTGCTTGTGAAGATTATGATAACCATCCGAATTTATGAGGCAGCATAACGATATTTTTGTTCTGATTTATATGATGATATATTTAAAATACTCAAAATTATATAATATTACACATCCATTAAAACGATCACATAGAAAATATTTTAAATACTGTAAATTTAATAATGTTAATTTATCAAAAAAAAAGTTTTGATAAAATACTCATATACGTATTTACAGACTCTTTTTTAAATTATAAATTACTCTAAATTATATGATCACACATCCGTTAGAGACAATCACATAGATAATATTGATTTACATTGATGCTAAATAGGTGAAGTTTTTATACTATGAATTAAACAATCTCCCTGATCAAAATAGTTTTAGATGAGCATCAGAATTGGAATGAGGGTAGGAAGGATAAGTAGTTTGAGTGCTGTGTCCACGATGAAGAACTTTCACTTCAACCTTCCAAGTAGTCTTATATGGTTTGGGATTTTTAAACATAGTGATTTCGCTGTTTGTAACCATAGCCATAGTAGTCTCTTTTTTTACGGTTTGAATGTGCGGATCAATGTAGGTTATATAGGGAGGTGACTAATCTAGGTTATAAGGAGTGATTGCTTGCCGAGATATTCATGGGATAGAATATATTTTGAAATAATTTCAGATTGTAAAATCTTTTTTGTTATATTATTTTCGCTATTTTAGGTAAATAATTAAGGAGATTGGGAAGAATTAAAAAAGAGTTTGGAGAGATCTAGTACGCAAATATAAAAACGTGGGAAGCAAGTATCGTTTAGAAATAAATGGGCCACGATATTTATAATAATTGGTTAAAGGCTTATGGTGGACAATTTAATTATACATGTTTCCAAACAATTTTCAGTAAAAATACTATTCATATTGCCAAATAATCTCATTGTTTACTTCAACTTTAATAATATAGATATCCCAAGGAAAGTTAAGGATAAATCTTAAAAATAGATTACGTGTTAATAGTATTGATAAAAAATATTATTTAAATAATCATCAAAAAAGATACCTACAAATATCTTTTAAGATATCTTCTTTTGAAAATATTTAAATAATGTATTAAATTATGGTGTATATTTAATGTTAACTAAGATTGTTGTATACGGAATAATGGGAAGTTAAATAACTATAGTGGCCCAACTATGACTTTTTGTAAGTAGATTTTATAATAACTAAAGATTTGTTCGTTGAATAAAAAAAACTAAATGAATCTAATATATTTTGATTCCCTTTTTATCAGTCATAGTTTTTGTATATTGTATTAAATGTTTTTATTTAAAATAGAACAAATCAACTAATTATCAATGTTATTTAGTTTACCAGAGATTTTCATATTTCCTCCTCTTTCATTCTTCATGGTTACAAACAAGTAACTAATTATTTTTTCTAATTTCTAAAACTAAAAAGAAACATGAAACATATTTTTAAAAGTCTATCTTCCACTCTCTTCTGCCTACAACTGAAGGATTAAGTAAAATTTACAAAATAAACTAATTTCAAAGTGATGGTTTGGTTGTATTTACCAGATTGTGGATTTCTTTGTTTTTCAATTTTAGTAAAATAAAGTTATTCTAATTACTCATGCATTTGTAAAAGTGTTGCTGGGAACAAAACAAGAAATCATCTAAGTAGATACAACACAAATTGGTCCAATCTGAAATCAATGGTACTCTCAAATAACCTAATGTTGAATGCATATGAATGTTTTAAACTAATTATTTTATCAATATGGTAGATCAATCTATTAGGGTTCTTGATGAAGTTTCAGCATTAAAAAAACATTTTGAGATTTTTTGTTCACTTTATCAAATTAAAATTAAAAAATATATTAGTTTGGGGCTTAATCTTTCTGTTACGTTTTAGGCACCATACAATTACGTACTGTCAATGATGCTATCAAATACTCCCTCCGTTTTATATTAGTTGTCGTTCTAGATTTATGCATATAGATTAAGAAAACATTTAATTTTATATATTTTCAAAATAAAAACACTATTACAAATACACCTAACCATATTTCAACCAATAGAAATACAAAGTAGAGAATATTGTAAATAAATTTTGCATTGAAAACTGAAAACGACACTTATTTTTAACAAAAATTCCACTCTACAACGACAAGTAATTCGAAATGGAGGGAGTATTTTAAATGTATAATCGTAAATGACTTCTATGACAATAATAATATCACTATAATCTTAGACTTATTTGATTAATATTTACCAATCATTTGATATAAATTTAATTTATTATTATGTTTTTAGTAAAATCATTTTCCGAATCAAAAAATAAAACCAAATATGGATATGTCAGTGTAGTTAATCGTGCATATAGAGTTGTTAAGTAAAATAGTATATAAATAAAGTTTCAAAAAAAACTATTCAAATAGTTAATCGTTAACTGATTTAGTATTTTAGATTTTCAAATTAATCAATTGATTTAATGATAGAAAAAATATTAAGCTGAACAAAAAAAGCAAAAGAAAAAATATACTATTAGTGAAAAAAAAAATTGAAAGCATAATGGCATAAAAAATAATATCCCAAGGAAAGTTAAAGACAAATCTTAAAAAAAAAGAAGAGATTCTGTTTTAATTGTATTGATATTGATTTGCAGATTTTGCATATCATCTTGTAACAGAATTCTAAATTTTTGTGTAGAAGTGTTAATTGACTACTAGATCTTGATCCGCGCTTCCAAAGCGCAGGTTTTTCTTGGATTATAAACAAAATTTAATATCAGTTAGTATTTTTGGACTGTACATTATTATGTTATTAAGTATGTATTATATTGAAACAGAATTTTTTTTAAAAATTATTTAATTTAGAAATTAGTTTATTTCAGATTTTGAATGTACATTTTAATGTAGTTCTCTCTGAAGTTTGGAAACTTTATCTCGATTCAAAAAACTCAACTGAAACCAACTCAAAAATATATGTTTCGTTCGGGTCCAAGTACATGGCAAAGCACCCATTGTATGTCTTTTGGACATGCGGGTCTTGATTTGGTTCTGAATCCTACTGAGTCCCGATTGGATACCAAAAGTATGCAAAATATTTTTTGTATATTAGGTTTTTGGTATTTCATATATATTTTTGGTATTGCATATTAGGTTTTGATTATAGTTTCGAGTTTCAGGTAAAACTCCAAAATTATAAAATAAATTTTAGGTATTTAGATAAGTTTTTTGGTATTTTTTGGTTCCACGGTCAGATTTTAGGTAAAATATTTTTTTGATTATTTTTATAAGTTTTTTTTTGAATTTTTAGTGTTTGTTCGGGGTTTGCGTGTTTTTGGGTTTTCAGGGCCTAAAAAAGTTTATAGTTTACGAAAGAAATTGATTTTTACCTAATCCAATGATCCAAATTCTCAAGCCTACTCTCTTTCAGTATATTTTGTGTGCATTTTTATAAAAGTTACATTTGTTGAATTGGTGAGACTTAGTGTTTTTAGCAGATTTTAGCCAACTTAATAGTATAAATTTGTAGGAATTCTAATATTTTAAAACTATCTTAAATAATAAAATTTTAATATCAAAATTTTTATTACAAAAATTTCTGAATGTAATATATGTAATTTTATTTTAACAGATGATTTGTTTAAAAAACAATTATCAATTTTGTTTTTGAATATTTTGATATATGTTTGACAGTTTCAAATCACATTAAATTAAATGCTACCATTTTTTTGTCTGGTTATGCAATTACAAATTACGAGAAACATTACATAGACAATATTACAGCCGACAATACTACATGTCTTATGAGAATTCACCCTTGACTGCATCACCCTGAGTCAGGGGCGAATCTAGACCATTTAAGTACTGGGTGCACTATTGAAAATAAAAGATAAAAAAAAACTTTGGCTAGCATCAAACCTGATAATGTGAGGGTGCACGTGTGACGTTTTACCATATGTGCTAACTAAACTTAACTATTTTTACATGCTAAATTTTAAATTTGAAAATAATAGTGGGTGCACTTGCACACTGACCCTATAACGTGGCTTCGCCACTGCCCTGAGTCGTCCTATGAGATCCATTCCTGATGGTACTCCTTGCGCCATACTGAAGATCTCTTGTAAGCCTTTTCTCTAATTTTCTGCATAATCCGCCTTCTCCGGGAATTGAAACTCAGACCTCTTCCTGTAGAAATTGCGTCGCATATGATTTGAACCCCAAACCTGGATGTAGAAGTCTTTAAGCCTTCAAAAAATTTAGATTTAGTTGACATGTAGTTGGTGTATATTAATAATAATAACATATAAATAAATTAACATGGGTGAGAGGTCATCGTGAATATTGAAAGGAAAATTTTATTAAGGATTAAGATGTTCATATCAAAATCAATATATGTTTGTCCATTTTTTAAACAAAAAAAAAAATCTATGAAGGTATCAAATTATTAGCTAGATATGTTAATATGACCATCCGCAGAATAATATTGCTTTATTTTCATTGTATTCAATGTATCACTTATCAATATGGCAATTAATAATAATGTTATATAGTTAGAGAAAATAAAGGTAGTATCATTAATATTAATGAAAGGGTACAATAATTTTTTTAAGTAGATTTTTAGGAATGATTTTCTTTTAATAGTATAGATACTTAATTGTCTTACACAGATTTTTAGATCTTGTAGTTATTGAACGAAATTTCCAAAGATTTAAAGGAAGTGGACTCGCTGTTTACAAGTGTTGAAAGAAATCGAGAAATCTCGACCCTTAGGGCAACAGTGGAATGTGGAGAGACATAATATTATTTCTCTATACCTTTTGCTATAAATTGAAAGATAATTGCCCACTCTTTTCAGTTGTGAAAAAGAATGAGTCAACCTTGGCGAATTTCGTCAATGGATCCCGACGTGGTGGAGATCACCTCTCCTCCAATAGCTTCGGGTTCGAGAACTAGAAAACACAGACAGGTTCGATCTTTTCCTCCTATTAGCCTGTTCAATTGTTCTTAATTTTCCTGATTTATCTGGAAAAGTGAACTTTTGTTCTCTTTCTCCACTTTTCAAAGTAGTTTCATTTTTTTCTGAAACTGGAAATGAAGTATGATTAAAAGAAAATATTCTAAAATAGAGTTATGGTTAGAGATGTGTCTAGGGTTTCGTATGATTAAAAGAAAATATTCTAAAATAGAGTTATGGTTAGAGATGTTATTAGGGTTTCAGTATCCGTGATGATTATCTATGGCCTTTTAATGGTTTATGTGGGTTTTGGTTAATCTTGAATTTTTTTTTTGTTTACTTAGCTATGCTTCTTGTTTTTCTTTGACGTCGTACGTGGACAACCTTTGACACCCCAACATGGAGACAAACACATTTATGTTTTCTTATTTCTTTACTTCTTTTAAGAAAAGTTACGAAATTTATCTAGAGTGATGCGTTTCTTGTATTCATTCCTGTTGAGTCATATTCGTTGTATTGATTGTGTATTGTAATTTTAAATCGATAAGATTCCGTGTCAACGTTAGAATTTCACATGGTTCTCTATTGTAATTTGGTAGTCAATCGCAGTTGACAGTATATTTTTTGCTGCTTTTATCATGTCGTAGGCTGTAATTTCTGAAGTGATTGATGTGGAACAATACGAATTCCGCAATAATGTTGCTGATAAGAAGAACAAAGGAAAAGCTATACAAGATATATCTTCTTATGATCATAACCCATACAGTCATCTAGCTAGTGAAGCTGTGCCGATGGAGCTTGATGACTACGCAATGTTTCAAGCCATCCTAAATTCTCAGAATAGCCCAACTGGTGTAGAAGTGGTGATGCCTACTCAACCTAGGACTCCTAATATAGTGATGGTGCCATCTGTTCCTTCGGGACCTTTTAAAGTTGATGATTGTGCTGATAAGAAGAACAAAGGAAAAGCTATTCAAGATATATCTTCTTATGATCATAACCCATATAGTCATCTAGCTAGTGAATCTGTGCCGATGGAGCTTGATGACTACGCAGTGTTTCAAGCCATCCTAAATTCTCAGAATCTCCCAACTGGTGTAGAAGTGGTGATGCCTACTCAACCTAGGTCTACTAATATAGTGATGGTGCCATCTCTTCCTTCGGGACCTTTTAAAGTTGATGATTGTGCTAGCTCTTCTCGCCTTATAGTAGCGACTGAGGTTATTTCTTCAACTCAGGCTAATTATCTGCGAGACTTTAAAAAATTTGACACTGTTGATGATTTTTCGGATCATCACTTTGCTTCCCAGGGAAAAGCTTCAAAGCAGGTGATGTTTAAATTTACCATCTCCGAGGTTGTTTCTTTAATCCTTCTTTGATATTTAAACTTTTTGTTTCCTCTCTTTTATCTTTATCAGCACCCAAAGGGTTGGGTGAAAAAGGTTCAATCAGATTGGAAGATTCTTGAGAATGATTTGCCAGGTTGGTGTATATTACTAATTTAGATCAATACATACAACATTTTTAATTCCTATTTGTTCTTAATCACAGAGACGATATTTGTCCGAGCCTGTGAGTCAAGAATGGATCTTTTGAGAGCTGTAATTATTGGAGCCGAGGGAACTCCTTATCATGACGGTCTTTTCTTTTTCGATTTTCAGTTCTCAGACACCTATCCTTCAGCGCCACCAGTATGTCCTTACCAACTTTCTTAATATTTCTTCTGTTTATTTTTTTTTTTTTTGCTTAGACCTTTGCGACTGTAAATTTCAATTTGATGCGGACAGAAAGTTCATTACCATGCCGGTGGCCTTAGAATAAATCCGAATCTTTACAGTTGTGGTAAAGTATGCTTAAGTCTTCTCGGTACCTGGACTGGTAACACGAGGGAGAGTTGGATTCCAGAGGAGTCCACAATGTTACAGCTTCTTGTTTCTATCCAAGCTCTCATCTTGAATCAAAAACCATACTTTAACGAACCTGGCTACGAGCGGAGCAAGGGGACTCAATCAGGCGAGCTTCTTTCTGAAGCTTACAGTGAGAACGTATTCATATTGTCGTTAAAGACGATGGTTTACAGCATGAGAAAACTACCCAAGGTAATATTTAGTCAGACATGCAGATATTTCTTTTTTTTTTTTAATTTATTTTCCAAAATTTGGGGTTAAAAATATTGGTTGTTGATGCATAATGCGCAGCACTTTGAAGAGTTTGTTCGTAGCCACTACTTCATGCGGGCTCACGACATTGTGAAAGCGTGCAACGCTTATAAAAACGGAGCTCCTCTTGAATCTATGGTCAAAGGTGGTATCCAAGATGATTCAGAAACTAGCAAGAGGGGCTCAGACAAGTTTAGGACCGAAGTAGCTTACTTTATGAAGACAGCGGTGGATGAATTCGTCAAGTTAGGAGTCAAAGAGCTTCAAGAAAAGCAGAAACCGTAAGAGAAGCAGATTATCGGGTAGAGCCAAAGCCACCATTGTTTTATGTTTTATATTCTTCTCAAGTTAAGGGAGTATGAATATTCTTGTTTTCCACAAATGTCTTAGTAGTAGTTATGATAATTAAGCTTCTTATGAATATTGAGAAATAAATGTACTTTTTAGTTTATGAAATTAAATTACTATCATATGTTCTTTTAACATTTGTATTGATTTCTTTTAGGCTATTCTTTTTCAACTTGATTTATTTATATTACTAGGATTGGTCCGCCCTACGAGCGGGTGAGTTTATACTAAAACTATTTTATACTCAAAACAATAAATGTAATCTGTTTTTATTCTAAAATTTATATTATAGATTTTATTAAATTTTGTTGATTTGAGTTGAAAGGACCACTAACAATTTTATTTTGTTACAGAACACGAAATTATTAAATTAAAATTTTAATAAAAATGCAATGATTTATAGTTTCTATTTGATTTCTATTCCAAGTTGATATAGTTGAAGACAATCTAAAGTATGAATAATTAATATTTTTTAAATATATAAGAAAAATCTTATCCTAAACATTATACATGTTTTAAAATTAACAAAATTATTGAATCGATTAATGAAAACCACTTACACTACTGTCACGAACCACTATCAAATGGATCAAAAAACAATTTTAAACTCATTAATGATTTTATTTTTGATATTAATCTAAATGTGAATGTATCCAATGAAGTATTGTTCATATATTATTATTATTTGATTATATTGGGTATAGGAAATAGTTGTCATAAGTGTAGATGTAGATTTATGTGCTAAATGACAAAATTAAATTGCAATATTTTGCAGTGTCTAGATAATTTGTTTTAGTAAATTAATGTTTTATTTTTAAGAAATTTTTTCCCGTAGATCGTTTATAATAAAATGAGTGAATTATAAAAAAACTATATGTAAAAAGCAATTTTTGAGAAACGAAATGAGGAAAACATCCGTATTTTTTGTTGGAAATTAATACCAAAAGAGAAAACAGTACATCAATGAAATTGGAAATTAAAACATAAAAAAAAACCTTTTAAATTGTAATAATGCTGGGATTACATGATTTCCTTACACTTATGTCTCTACGAAGCCATTGACTAATGCAGCGACTAATGCAGCGAAAATGGAGATTATGGCCGCATGTAAGAGAGCATAGCCATAGTTGCAATTCCGAAGCATAAAGTGCATGTATGATTGATGTTAAGGTCGATGTACATTGTTAGTATTCGTCGGGGTTTCCGTCCTGAAGGTCTTGTTTAGTGTGAGCTGATGAGAGGTAGTTGATTATTTAGTTTTGAAACTGCTATTAATTCGTATTCGTTATATGTAGTTTAGTTATTTTATTTCTAAGTTATAGTATAGTCGGGAGAGGTTTTTCTATACTTAAATGGTTTTTCTGAGAACTTAGTTTTTATCCATGTATGCTTTCATCACATCCTCTGACTCACACTGGGTTGAGTTTGATCTACATTTCACAGAATCTTTCTCACCGAATATGAACTTCTCCTGGACGGCCACGCCTTCATCGACACATATGTCCTTCACAACATGATAAGTGTTCCCCTTGTAACAAACTACAATCTCAGGCAAGTCACATATGCCGTAACATGCTTGTCCATATAAAACACCAGAAAACTATCTCAGGTAAACAACTATTAGCATTGATGTTATAAAATTGTAGCTTCTTTCCATTCTCATCAGAATCTCCACAAGAATGGTTTCCATCATTCTATGTAGCCGAGTCCTCAGTGGTTCTTGTATCATAGAACAACTCACACACATTGTTATCGCTCTTCCTATTTTCCGGGAACTTGGCTCTGCATCTTCCCACTTCTATTCAGAACAGTTTTGAGTCTTTGACTCATCTTTGCAGCTCTCTACCGAGTTTCCAATTGCATGATCATTGCCTGACATCTGAAAAACCCTTGATCTTATAAATGCAAAGGCCATCAAAAACGCCTTTAAAGCTACAAAGCAAAAAACAGCTAAAAGATTCAACAACTAAAAAAATATTTGAAATCTACAGAATTAATCTTACCTGCTCTCATCCTTTTAAGAGAGTAAATCTTGCATAAAGAGAGTTCAATACACCAGAGAGATAGCTTCAAGCACCAGTCAGTTAACCAATCTACATGTGCGAAGGCAAAATTTATGTAAAGTAGATTCACAGAAAAAAAGAAAACAGAGATCAAAAGGAAGAGAAGACAAGTATCACTGTATAAGGTAACTTCATTCTAGAGGATGGAATACAAAGCTAATCTAATAATCAATCTATTAGTCTCAAAGTTAGATAGAGACGCAAGTTCCATATGACTTAGATAGAAGAGTTGTTCAACAAAGAAGTGGGACATGAAGATTGTGACAGAAACAAACCAAGCTTTGAGGGAAAATTATTCTAATGTATGCTTAGATACATAACATGTGAACGGTTCTTTCCTCAAGTCCAAAAACAAATCATCATGAAGTTTAATCAAAGCGATAATAAAACAGAAAAAGATGCATCAACTGCTACCATGACCACTTGCCATCATTTTACTAATTTTGAGAAAAAGCCATATCGATAATATTAAGGAGAGAAAAAGGATAAAGCTTGAAACTTTATTTGCGAAGCTTTTGTTAAAAACAATCAATCAGTCTCATCCATCCATAACAGAGAAGAGAAAAAAACTTGCATCCAAAAGTCTTGGACAAACACATATTGTAACTCAAGCTGAATCAAATACAAAAAGGAACCAAAATACATTAAGCTCTCACGTGGGGATCACGTACAGTACGTTTTTCTAGTGCTAATTTTTTCTAGTGCTACTTTCAGCTTCTGAAAATTCACAGCAACAACAATAGCTTTTCACAGGATCTTGTTTTTGGATAATGAATTCCCATACTTTTCCTCTTTTTTTTTGGACAAACCTCAATTTTATAGATTCTTATTCTCCATGAATGAAGAAAGTGTTCACAGAAAATGATAACATAGCCATCATAGCCAAAGAAACAACAAGGAAACAAATACAGCATATAAAGATAGGGGCAAACATCATGCTTAAACAACTAATGGCGTAAAGAAGTCCTCTGAACTTAACGACCATATAGCTGAAAAATGAGACGAAGCCTTGGGAATTAAAGACCACAAACAGTGATATGCATCCCGAGATTGAAACAGCAGCAAGTGCACAATTAACAATCTTTAGAATGGCTAAACAGCCTTTGATTAGAACTTCAATATTTGAAGCATCTCTAATCTTTAACATTGAACTCCCTGCACCAAAACCACATAAAGTAGTTGCTGAAATTGGGAGAGAAACAACCTTCATAAAGAAGGAACCTGGATAATAGACGTCCGATAAAACCCAATCCACTGGATGAATGGAAATGTGAGACATTAATTCATCAAACTGCCATAGCTGAACACAAAAGGACTTGAATACCACAGAGGTATAACTGCATAGAACAGCAACTGGACTGCATACTGCAGTAAAAGGCCGCACCAAAGCCAGGTACAGAGACAAACCATGAGAGAATCCAAGATAGCAAACCAAAGATATCAATACATCACTGAAGCATAAGTTTGAGAATCTCTGATATAAACCTGGAGGAAGTAAACGCTTGGAGGCAAAGCCTGTGTCACCAACGGACACAAGTAAGACAACATGAACACGAACACTAATCACAGAATCCATATTCAACAAAACAGATTCTAAATCTGGAGATTTAGAAATCGTTTGAGAGGAGATTAAGGATGTGTCGAAGAGCAGAAGAAGCACGAGATGGAAGGGTGACTCAGGTGGATCTGGCGGTTCTGGAGGAGAGGGAGCTTGATGAAAGAACTTTTCTAAGGTTCTAATCAAATGATGTAGTATATAAGATTGTCGAACCACTCCTAAGTGACAATGAAACGGATGGAATGCAAGCCTATGCTCAATCTAAATGCAATCATTAGAGAGGATGATGATTAAACTAGAACAATAAGCAAAATGCAACAAAAGGTAAAACTTTCTTTCTTATGAGGAGGGAGAGACCCATGGGTATAGGGACTTGATATCAAATGATTAAGTTTCAATCCAAGATGCTAACTTTTCAATCAATCTAATCCTTATGCCTAGACAACAAAACTAAGCAAGCTCTATCTCTAGATGGATGCTCTTTTGCAATGATCACCCAAGTACACCAAATCTCTTTGGCTGTAATGATCAAAGCAAACAAGGAGAATGAGTCTATTAGCAATCCTAGCTTCTTTGACAACTAATCTCTTAGGCAAAGCAAGCTAAAAGCATAGATGAGTTGGTTCAGGCATTTCATAGAACACCTTTCGGGCATGAAATGCCTATAGCTCTATGTTTGAGAGGCCAACTCAAATATAGCTTTAAAAACACCAAATCAATGCAAGGAAATGATATATCTAACACTAAACACCTTGGATCTAACTTAATCACTCTCTATCACCCTAACCCATGGATCTTAGATGGATCTACTCACTAATCCACATGCTTACTCTTAAACCCATGAGAGATTCAAGCTTAAACATATAGAGAAAGAAAGGAGATGAAATAAACAATCAAGAACACAAGATGAGATGAGATAATAAATCAAAGATGAAGCTTTACTCAAAAGGTTTTTGTTCTTAGATCATAAATAACATAAGTCCCAAACTTGAGTTTATGAGAGTATTTATAGTAGGCTTAAAAGCCCTAAACATATAGAATTAAAATGACTAAAAAGCCCTTAGAAGATTAATAGTCTAAACCAATCACAATGCTCCAAAAGGAAGAAGCTTGGATACCCTGGTCGGATAGGCTTCCACCAGGCCGGGTATGGCCGCCCGCGTATGAGGACGCTCGTCCGGCTTGTCCGACTGCTCGGGTTGTCCTCCCCGGGTGCTCTAGGCCGCGTGCTGTCCGTGTCCAGAAGCAAGCAGGACGTGCGGGTCCTTCAGGCCGCGTTCTTCCAGTCGAGTGTGCGGGTCGTCTTGCTCGGGTGTGGACGTCCGGGTAAGCTTGCACGCGGGTGAGGGAGATCGGGTGCTCTAGGCCGCGTCCTGATCCTGGGCGTTCTCCACTGTCGGGCCGTGCGGGTCGCCTTGCTCGGGTGTGGACGTCCGGGTAAGCTTGCACGCGGGTGAGGGAGATCGGGTGTGATCGGCCGCGTCCTGATCCTGGGCGTTCTCCACACGTCGGGCCGTGCGGGTCGTCTTGCTCGGGTGTGGACGTCCGGGTAAGCCTTCACGCGGGTGGCGTCCAGTCGGGTGCTCCAAGCCGCGTACGCTGTCCGTTCCCGTGGTCAGTATGTGCGGGTCATCGAGGTCGCGTACGTCTGTCCGGGTGCGGCACCGTCTGGCATTCATCCTCTCGTCCGTGCGGGTTGGTCAGGCCGAGCGTGCTGACCCGGGTGTACTGACATGCCTTCACTCAAACAGTCATAACTCCTCCAATATGGCTTCAAATGGTTTGAAACCACTCCCAATGGAAAGCTAACTCAAAATTCTATGTTCCCACCAAATCTTAGCACAGAAATACTTCTTTATGGCCATCGTCCATGCCCATCTTTCACCCCTACTTTTTGTAACAAAGTACCCCCAAACACCTTAAAATTCTCCAGAGTGCACTTCCAAGACCTGATAAAGACTTATGAATGCAAAATGAACCTAAATATGCCTAATTCTTAATCTAGAAGGGATAAAATACACAAAAAGGAAAGCTAAAATAGAGAAAATATGCAAGACATCAACTCCCCCACACTAATCCTTTACTTGTCCACAAGTAAACTTGCAAGGACTAAGGAGGAGAGGTTTGAAGGAGGGGACTCATAGCCAAAAGAATGCTCTTCTTAGTTCTCAACTTGATAACCTTGCATAATCATACCAACTAGCTAGAGCAAACACTCAATCCAACTCTAACTTCCCAAGGCCTATCTCAACTCTTTTGATCCCTAACTTTACTCATCATGAATCCACAATCCACAAATCCACTTGCTCTCTTACAATCATTAAGCAAACTCAATAGAAGTCTTGCAAATGGTCAGATGGTCCAAGACATTTGGTTTGGTGGAACAAGGCTTTATGTAAGTGCAACAAGAGGTTCAAAGGGATCTTTCAAAGGGTGGTTCACTCTCAAAACAAGTAGCCTTGACATTGCACATAATATATCTAAGAAAGGGATCAACTCATGCATACAATGCTCAATCTCCATTGTTCTACCCTTTCCCTAAATACATAAGTTACATCCTTATTCCCAATGCCAAAACACCACTCACATCTCTCACCCAAAGATTTCCCCCCAAATACTCAAGATATTTTCTCATTTGAAACTCTTTCTTAATGAAGCCAACAAGGGATTTTTCACATTTTAAACTCTTTTAAGCTCTTTCTAAACATTGCTAGCCCCCTTTCCATTATTCTTTTTCTCTTGTTTTCTTTGTTTTTTATATATATGGGGGCCAAGACTTATTTTCTAACTTAGAGCTTACAATCTTTTATTTCTCTTATCCCTCATAGACTTAGCCACTTAAAACCTTATAGTCTCATGAGCCAACCTTTTCATAAACCTATCACTTTCCCAAGATCACACCATACAACACTCACCCCCATCCTAGAAGCTAGACATTATGAGTGTCTAATCTAGCTAAAATGGAGACCAAGCATTGTCGTTCCCAATACTCTCAACATTATGCACATGTAAAGCTTTCCAAAGAAGGCCTCACTCAACAAATAATGAAGGCTTGAAAGGAGGTAAGGGCTTTAGGGTGTGGAGTGCCACTTGAGTTTGTCCAAAAAGATAGGCAAAGAATGGGAGGGACAACTCAAGTGTTCTATCCATGACTTAGTACACAGAGGACCATGAGCAAGAGACTTAGAGTCTAAATATGACAGGAGCAAGCTTCAAAGAGAGAGCATCAATCAATCAAATAAGCTTTAGGAAGAGATTTCAAGGCACAAAGTTTACAAGCTATCCTAAGATTTTCTCAAGCTACTTGCTATGATTATGAAGGTCATCACTTTAAGAACTTAGCATGAGCATCTTTACAAGGCAACTATCATCCTTGTCCCCTTATGCATGATGCAACCTATATGATGATTTTTTTTTTATTATGCAAGTGAATGATCTAGACTCAATCCTAATGCAACTACATGATTCTTTTTGTGCTTTTCAAATTTTTCAAATTTTTTTTGGTTTTTTCTATGCAATAACTATCTACAAGTGCATGAAAATGTCATAAAACACAAGACCATTAGCAACTTGACACCTCCCCCACACTTAATTCACACAGTCTCTGTGTTTGTTAAATGTAGAGAAGGGCCGAAAAGAAAATAAAAGAAATGTAAATGCAAAGATGAATGGTATATACAATGATCAGGAAGTGGAGTACCTCATGGAGCGTGGGATGAGGCTGATGCCTTACCCTCAGAATCATCTTCATCAGCAGTGGTGCTTAGGCTTGGTGACTTGTTTCCGGACGCGGATGGGGCGATGTAGGGGTTCCTCAAGCTACGGAGGGCTTGCTTCTCGGTTTGTGGTGCATTTGGGTCAAGAAGGGGTAGAGGAAGGGGTGCAAGGAAAGTCTCAAGATCGAAATCCTCAGCCTTGCAGCCTGCTACAGCTCCCTTAGTCAGAACATCAGCAACCTTTCTCATGAACTTAGCTGAAGCTTCAGCTTGTCTCTTCACAGTTTTCCTCAATTCCTTGCACTTCTTGGTGAGCTTGAAGATGGTCCTATCTTGAGCTCTGTTCCACCTTTGTAGTGTGCTAATCTGGTCATGAGCTTGGCGAATGGGACCAATAGGCAAGGCACTTGTGCATTGCTCAAACTTATAGCGAGGAGGACCAAAGAGATGAGCTGTGGCTCTGCTGGAGTATCCCTGATCAAACTTAGCTGCCTTTGCTGCTGCTTTCTCGTTCATGTGCAATGTCATAGGGCCGAGAGTTCCATGACTGCCTAGGAGATGCTGCTCACTGATATCAAAACTCATAGTTCCTGGTGTGCTCAATGAAGTGAGCTCATAGTTAGGGAGAAGCAGCTCAACTGTGGTGGAACCTCTCAAGTACGAGTAAACACACTTCCCATTGTATCTTCCAGAGAAGTAATGAGCTGACTTCAAGTAGGTGAGATCAATGAAAGAGGGACCGGATGCATCATCTCCCAAGGTAATACCCTGGTGCTCAAGCAAAGGTGTGATCAAGCCGCCTATTCCAATCTGAGCCTCTGGATCCCTGTTTGTCCAAGCATAATCCTTGTAGTACATGAGGCGCCTCACAAAGTATCCAACCATACCAAACTCAGCGTAGAAATCAGTGGGAAATTCAGGTAGGTGAGGAGGTAAGGCAAAGTGTTGGATGGCTTGGTGCATGAGGTTCAAGTCTTCTCCATTCACGTTGCTTGGCTCTTTCCTTGGGTAGATGGTGTGGACAATCAGCCTATGGAGGTAGCGGACTGATGGATGCCTGATAGATGCATTCTTGTCTCTGCTGGACACTCTATCCTTGCCGGATAAGAACTTGTAAGTGAAGTGGGGAAGGGTCTTTCCTTTAGGAAGCCCTTTCAGCTTAGGCAAAGAAGACTCCTTCAAATCCTTGAGGCCTAGCACCTCTCCAATCTCAGTGAAGGTCATGAAATAAGGCTTCTCATCAATCTTGAAGCTGATTCTTCCCCACCCTTGTTCCTCATGTAGAGAGGAGTGGAATGTGACCTCCAAGGATGCCATGAATTGGCAAGAGACCTCTTTATATGTTGGGTGAGCCATGGAATAGAAGCTGTCCATGTTCATGAGAGCAAGCAAATCCTTCATGTCTTGGTCAATTTCTAGCTCCCTCATTAGCCTCACATCAGCAAATCTGGTTGGAGGCCAAGATACTCCTTGCCTCATCTGCTCCAATAGTTCAACTTCAGTCGGCTTCTTTTGTCGATCTCTATGAGGGTTGAACCCTAACTTTTCGAAAGTTTCTTGCTCAGCCACACTTCCATTTGGAGAGGATGCTTCTTCAACAGTTGCATCTACTGGCTCCAAGGGTGGAGGTGCCAATGTCTTTGGGTTTGGTGCCTTGATTCTGATCTTGGTGGGAGGAGTGGGTTTCTCAGCATCCTTCTTTGTGTTCTTCTCCAAAACAAGAGGTCCCACACTGTGAGATCTTGGAGCTCTAGCCTTCTTTGAAGGAGTGTTCTTATGATCACCAACAGCCACTCTCTTTCCATCTTTCTTGGCCTTCTTGTAAGCATCATCAAGCACTTTCTCATCACTAGCCAGCCTCTTGCCATCCTCCTTGGTAGTCTTTTGATCAACATCAACCACTCTTTTTCCATCCCTTTGAGATTGCTTGCGGGCACCAGCTGTTCCTATCTCATCACCATCCATCCTTTTTCCTTCATTCTTGGGTTGCTTGTTTGCCCCATCAACCATTCTGTTTCCAGCCTTCTTGGCTTGTGCCTTCTTTCTCAACATAGCCAAAGCTTGTTGTCTACGTTCCTCCTCGGATTCAGGCATGGAGCCTAACGTTTTTCCGAACCTAGCAGTGTCTTTCTCAGCAGCCTCAGCCTTCTCTTGTGCAATCAGTTTCTCATCTTTCCTTCCCATTTGAACCTGAAAAATATCAAGACTTGGACAAGATAAAGCACAAGGAAGAGAAAATATGCTGGAAAAGATAAGAGCTGGAATGAACACTTGCAAACCCAGTCTAAAACCAGCAACCTAGCAAGACTATCAAAGCAATCAAGCTCCCAAGTTCACAAAATTCAAAATTTTTTTTTTTTTTTTTTATGAACAAGTGAACTCAATCAAGCTTATTTCCAAGCAAAAGCATCAAGCTAGCTGAAATTGAATGCTAAACAAGCTCTAGAACATCAATTCCAATCAACCTAGACCATAATCAACCAAAAGTAAGAGCCTTTTCAAAAACCACCAAATCTCATGAACCCTAATTTGTCAAAGTTCAAATTAATCTCAATTCCTCCATGAAATCAACTACCCAGCATGATATACAAGCCTTCCCTAGTCTAATTTACAAGAAATTAGCAAGGAAAAGCTCAAATTTCAAGTTCAAATTTTTAGGGTTCATGAGGGTTACGAATTTGAACTTAGAGATACCATACCTTACTTTGGATGAAGGATAAAGATGAAAGGGTTCAAGGAATTAGGTCTAGGGGAGGAATGTCTTGATGTGGGAAAAAGAAATTTGTGATTTGGTTGAGATTTGGCAAAGTTATGGGAATTTTTGTTCTTGGAGGCTAGAGAGGATTTTGTTGTCAGGAAGAAGATGAAATGAGGAAAGAGGGGGTGGCTTAGGGTTTTAAAATGTTTCTGGGTCGGGTAGGAATGGTTCTGGGCGGGTTCAGGTGGGTTTGGGTCGGAAAAAGGGGGAAAAACACTTACCTGGGCCGGGCGGGTCGCGGCTGGGTTGTTACGCGGGTCAAGGCTGGTGCGCGGGTGCTGGGGCTTTCGGACGACCCGGGTATGTCTACCCGCGTATGTCCCTTCGTCCCGTGCGGGTGTTGCGTCCCGGGTAACACCACCCGGGCACGTCCGTTTGTCCGTCCTGCTCGATTCACCCGTGCGGGTGCTATGTCCCGAGTAAGTCCACCCGGGTGCTCGTTCGTCCTGCTCGATTCACCCGTGCGGGTGCTATGTCCCGGGTAAGTCCACCCGGGTGCGTCGTCCTGTTCTGATCCCTTCACACGTGCGGCTGCTTCAACCCGAGTAACACCACCCGGGTGTGTCCGCCCGTTCTGATTGATCCAACCGTGCGGGTGCCTTGTCCCGAGTAACACCACCCGGGTGTGTCCGTCCAAACCTCAAAGTCAGAATTTCACCTCTCTTTTTTTTTTCTTGATCGCTGAACCAACCCACTTCCTTTCATGTCTCTTCCATCTCATAACCTCAGTGAATTCATTCTCAAGCTCCCAACCTAGCCCCATCATCATTCAAAGGACTTGCTGATGAAAAATAAAAAGAATCCTAATGCAATATGTACAAGGATAACCATGGGACTTCCTCCCAAGTGAGCTTGTTTAAAGTCACTAGCTTGACTTTGCCTCCCTCGAGGTTAGGCGAGTGGAGCATCAGAGAGTGGGGTTGATGTCCCATCCTCCTTGGGTATTGTGGCCATGTATTCCTTGAGCCTCTGGCCATTCATGGTGAAGTCATTACCCTGCTTATCCCAAAGCACAATGGCTCCATAAGGTCTCACTTCCTTGATCACAAATGGACCAGACCACCTTGACTTAAGCTTTCCTGGAAACAACTTCAGTCTAGAATTGTAGAGAAGCACTTGATCTCCTGCCTTGAACTCTCTCTTGAGGATGTGCCTGTCATGGAAAGCCTTAGTCTTTTCCTTGTATATCCTTGAGTTCTCAAAGGCATCCATCCTTATCTCATCCAGTTCATTGAGTTGAAGAAGTCTCTTCTCCTTTGCATCCTTGATGTCGAAGTTTAGAAGCTTCACAGCCCACAATGCCTTGTATTCAAGCTCAACTGGCAGGTGGCAAGACTTTCCATAGACAAGGTTGAAGGGAGTGGTGCCTAGAGGAGTCTTGAATGCTGTTCTATATGTCCAAAGAGCATCATCAAGCTTGGCTGACCAATCCTTCCTCTTGGTTCCTACAACCTTCTCCAAGATCCCCTTGATTTGCTTGTTGGAGACCTCCACTTGGCCACTTGTTTGAGGGTGATAGGGTGTTGCAACCTTGTGCTTCACTCCATTCCTCTTGAGAAGACTCTAAAATACCTTGTTGATGAAGTGTGAACCTCCATCACTTATGACCACTCTTGGAACTCCAAACCTTGGGAAAATAGTGCTCTTGAACATTTTGACCACTACTCTTGAATCATTTGTAGGACTTTCTATTGCTTCCACCCACTTTGATACATAGTCCACGGCCACCAAGATGTATTTGTTGCCATAAGAAGAGGGGAAGGGTCCCATGAAATCAATCCCCCAAACATCAAACACTTCTACCTCAAGGATTGGGTTTTGAGGCATCTCATTCCTTTTAGTAATGTTCCCACTCCTTTGGCAAGGGTCACATCTTGAAATGAAGTCTTGTGAGTCCCTGAACATGTGTGGCCACCAAAATCCAGCTTGTAACACCTTTGAGACAGTCTTGAATGGAGCAAAATGGCCTCCATAGGAAGATCCATGGCAATGTGAGAGGATTCCTTCAACTTCTTCTTCAGCCACCACTCTTCTGTAAATCTGATCCTTGCATAGGGTGTAGAGGTATGGTTCATCTCAATAGTATCTCTTCAAATCTTTGTAGAACTTCTTCTTCTCATACCCTGCAAGCCCCAATGGTTCTTTTCCAGTGGCTAAGTAGTTAACCAAATCAGCATACCAAGGTCCCTTCTCTTCAGCTGCCTTAACCTCTTCAATCTTTTTTCCAGTCTCAATGACTGCTACCACTGACATGATGGCCAAGACATGCTCTTCTCTGAGGCCCTCATCAATAGGGATTCCACCTTCAATTCTCAACCTGGACAAGTGATCAGCAACTCCATTCTCAATCCCTGGCTTGTCTCTAATCTCCAAGTCAAACTCTTGAAGCAAAAGGATCCACCTTAGTAGTCTTGGCTTGGCATCCTTCTTTGCTAGGAGGTGTCTCAAAGCTGCATGATCAGTATACACAATGACCTTAGAACCAACCAGGTAGCTTCTGAATTTCTCAAAGGCGAAGACAATGGCCATCATCTCTTTCTCTGTTGTGGCATACTTCATCTGTGCATCATTCAAGGTTTGGCTCGCATAATAAATCACATGAGTTTTGCTATCCTTCTTCTGCCCTAGGACAGCCCCAACAGCAAAATCACGCTCATCGCACATTATCTCAAAGGGGAGGTCCCAATCAGGTGGCTGAACAATGGGAGCACTAACAAGGTCACCCTTTATCTTCTTGAAAGCCTCAAGATAATCTTCATCAAAGCTGAAAGCAGCCTCCTTGCACAGCAACTTGGTCATTGGTCTAGCAATCTTTGAGAAGTCCTTGATGAATCTTCTATAGAACCCAGCATGGCCAAGGAAGCTCCTGATGTCTTTCACTGTCTTTGGTGGTGGCAAGCTGACCATCACCTCAATCTTAGCTTTGTCCACTTCAATGCCCTTTTCTGAAATCTTGTGTCCAAGCACAATCCCCTCTTTGACCATGAAATGACACTTCTCCCAATTCAGCACTAGGTTGGTGTCTTCACATCTCTGTAGGACCCTGCACAAGTTAGACAAACAAGCAGAAAACGAAGATCCATAGACAGAGAAATCATCCATGAATACCCCCACTATATCCTCAATGAGATCCGAGAAGATAGACATCATGCACCTTTGAAAGGTTGCTGGAGCATTACATAACCCAAATGGCATCCTTCGATAAGCAAAGGTGCCATAGGGGCATGTGAATGTTGTCTTCTCTTGATCATTGGGGTGTATGGGGATTTGGAAGAAACCTGAATACCCATCAAGAAAGCAATAGAAAGGATGTTTGCAAGTCTCTCAAGCATTTGATCAATGAATGGCAATGGAAAATGATCCTTTCTAGATGCTGAGTTGAGCTTTCTATAATCAATACACATCCTATGGCCAGTTATGGTTCTAGTTGGTATCAATTCATCCTTGTCATTTTTAACCACAGTGATACCACCCTTCTTTGGAACTACATGCACAGGAGATACCCATTTAGAATCTGAAATAGGGTAGATAACACCAGCATCTAAGAGCTTAAGAATCTCTTTCTTTACAACATCCTTAAGGTTAGGATTCAACCTCCTTTGATGTTCTATAGAAGTCATTGATTCATCCTCTAGATGTATCCTATGCATGCACAAAGAAGGTGATATCCCCTTAATATCATCTAGTGAGTATCCAATTGCCTTTCTAAACCTTTTAAGTGCATTTAAAAGTTGAGAAAGCTCAAGTTCAGTAAGTTCACTACTCACAATGACAGGATATGACGCATTAGGGCCTAGAAATGCGTACCTTACACCATGGGGAAGAGGTTTTAGCTCCACTTTTGGTGCCTTGAGCTCACTCCAATCATCTTGTTTGGTGTTCTCTTGTTGAGTGGCTGAAACAGCTTGGTGCACCTCTTGTTTGAGCTTCTCATACTGGCCTCTATCAACAATCTTCTTTCGAGAATCCAGCATGGCTGCAATAGCCTCACTCTCTTTGTTCTCAACCACTTGGACCTCTTTATCCACTGTCAAAGCATGCTGCAAAGGGTCCTTTATTGTCAACTCTCCAAGTGCCAATTCCTCAAGGAGCTCATCAGCAAGAGCTTCCATCTCCTCTATGTAAAACACTTGGCCTTGCACAGTTGACCTCTTCATTACCTCGTTGACATCAAAATGGAGAGTGTGCTCTTTCCCCAAATGAAGATCAATCTTGCCTTCCTTCACATTGATAAGGGCTCCTGCTGTGGCTAAGAATGGTCTTCCAAGGATCAAGGGGTCTCTAGCTTCTTCATCCATCTCAAGAACAACAAAATCAGTGGGGATTTCACAATTTCCCACCATTACAGGGAGGTCTTCAAGGATACCAATGGGGAATTTGACTGAGCGGTCAGCAAGCACCAAAGAGAGTTTGCACATCTTGTATTGGCTGAACCCAAGCTTTTTGGCAACAGATAGAGGCATGAGACTGACACTAGTTCCCAAATCACATAGACATCTCTCAAACATCAAAGGACCAATGGCACAAGGTAGGGTAAAGCAGCCTGGATCCTCTAGCTTCTTAGGGATTGTCAATCTCTGGATGATGGCACTGCACTCATGAGTAAGAACCATCATGCCTTCCATTTCCTTCTTCTTGTCAGCCACAGCATCCTTCAAGAACTTGCTGTATTGAGGGACAAGCATGAAGGCATCAATGATTGGCATTGTAACTTGAACTTCACTCAATTGCTTCTCAAAGAGTGCTTTGTACTTCTCCAAAAGTTGCCTCTTGAATCTTCCAGGAAATGGCAGCTTAGGTTCATATGGAGGAGGAACAAAAGAAGACTCTTTTGTTGGAGTGGCAACTTCACCATGTTTTGGTGTTTTCTTCTCTTCTCCAACCTTTCCTTTACCCTTAGCTTCAACAATCTTTTCTAGAATCTCCTCATCAACTTTCTCATCCACAATCACAACATCATCATCAATGTTGATAGCCACCCCCCCCCCACTTAGTTTCTCACCATCCTTGGGGAGAGTTCTTGGAGGTAGCTCTCTACCACTTCTCAAAGTGATTGCCTTCATTGGTTCTTTGGGGTTTTGCTCTGGCTTTCCTGGTAATGTTCCTTGTTGGCGACTTGGCTGAGAGTTCATAAAAGCAAACTGATTCTCCAAAGCTCTAATCTTGTTGTTTAGCTCAGTGTAGCTGCTATCAATCTTGGAGTGAACAGTCTTGAACTCATGGCCAATGTCTTTGGCTGCTCTAGCTTGACCTTCCAATAGTTGTTTGAACATAGCTTCCATAGATGAATCTGGAGCTTTAGCTTGGGAGGAGCTACCTTGAGCTTGAGTAGATTGATTGCCATGGTTTGCAAAACCAGGAGGAGGATTCTGCCTAGGCTGGTAGTTCCCTTGCTGAGTGTTTTGCTTTGGTTGATAGCCTCCTTGCTGGTTGTTGGGGGTAAGACCTTTGCTGGTAGTTGTTGTACTGAAAGTTAGGCTCCTTCCTGTACCAAGAACCATTGTTGTTGATGAAGCAAAGCTCTTCTTGCCCTTCTAATCCTTCAACTTCATTAACCTTAGGAGGAGTTTCTTGATTTGGACCACCCACAAAGTGAATTTGCTCCTGCTTGGCTTGGTTAGCAATCAGCAAGTCTATCTTCTCTTGCAAGGATTTTATTTCCTTCTTGGTCTGGTTGTCATCAGCTCTGGTTGTTCTATCAGCTCTGTCATGTTCTCCACTGTAAACTGAATCACTCTTCACCATGTTGTCCACCAGCTCCTCAGCATCTTCTTCAGACCTGCCTAGGAAGAAACCATTGCTTGCTGTATCCAATCTTGCTCTAAACTCAGGAAGGGAGCCTCTATAGAATGTGCTCAGCAAACTCTCCTTTGAGAAGCCATGGTGTGGGCACTTAGCTTGATACCCCTTGAACCTTTCCCATGCTTCACTAAAGCTTTCCAAGTTCTTCTGGTGGAAACTAGAGATCTCATTCCTCAGCTTGGCTGTCCTTGATGTGGAGAAGAATTTCTCCAAGAAGGCCTTCTTACAATCATCCCAAGTAGTGATGGAATCACTAGGTAGAGATTTCTCCCATTGGCGTGCCTTGTCTCCTACAGAGAATGGAAACAACTTAAGCTTGAAGGCATCTTCTGACACACCATTGGTCTTGGACAAGCCACAATAGCTATCAAACTTGTCCAAGTGATCAAATGGGTCTCTACAGCCAAGCCATGGTACTTGTTGTTCTCAATCACACTCAACAAGCCTGACTTGATCTCAAAGTTGTTAGCTTCCACAGCTGGTGCACGGATGCCCGTCCTGTTGCCATGAATGTGAGGACGGTCATATGTGCCAATGGCTCTAGCTGGCCGCTGTGGGTGTTGTTGTTGCTGGCGCTGTGGTCTAAGGTTGTCAGCTCCTTGACCATTGCCATCTTGGGGTTGATGCTGGTGATCATCCATCTCAAACCCCAACCTCTGAATGTGAGCTTGTTGCTCTTCTTCTCTTCTCCTTCTTGCTATTTCCCTCTCAAGTGTAGCTATCTCTTCAACAGTGGGAACCAGGTTAGTTGCACCCCTGCTTCTTGTGTTCATACAACTGAAAATCAAAGGAAGATGCAAAAGGAGAATCAATATCACAAGAAAAGAAAAATGATTTAGTCTCAAGCAAGTGACTAAATCCCAATGTCACAATCAACTTAGAATTTGGCAACGGCGCCAATTTGATGAAAGAACTTTTCTAAGGTTCTAATCAAATGATGTAGTATATAAGATTGTCGAACCAGTCCTAAGTGACAATGAAACAGAGGGAATGCAAGCCTATGCTCAATCTAAATGCAATCATTAGAGAGGATGATGATTAAACTAGAACAATAAGCAAAATGCAACAAAAGGTAAAACTTTCTTTCTTATGAGGAGGGAGAGACCCATGGGTATAGGGACTTGATATCAAATGATTAAGCTTCAATCCAAGATGCTAACTTTTCAATCAATCTAATCCTTATGCCTAGACAACAAAACTAAGCAAGCTCTATCTCTAGATGGATGCTCTTTTGCAATGATCACTCAAGTACACCAAATCTCTTTGGCTGTAATGATCAAAGCAAACAAGGAGAATGAGTCTATTAGCAATCCTAGCTTCTTTGACAACTAATCTCTTAGGCAAAGCAAGCTAAAAGCATAAATGAGTTGGTTCAGGCATTTCATAGAACACCTTTCGGGCATGAAATGCCTATAGCTCTATGTTTGAGAGGCCAACTCAAATATAGCTTTAAAAACACCAAATCAATGCAAGGAAATGATAGATCTAACACTAAACACCTTGGATCTAACTTAATCACTCTCTATCACCCTAACCCATGGATCTTAGATGGATCTACTCACTAATCCACATGCTTACTCTTAAACCCATGAGAGATTCAAGCTTAAACATATAGAGAAAGAAAGGAGATGAAATAAACAATCAAGAACACAAGATGAGATGAGATAATAAATCAAAGATGAAGCTTTACTCAAAAGGTTTTTGTTCTTAGATCATAAATAACATAAGTCCCAAACTTGAGTTTATGAGAGTATTTATAGTAGGCTTAAAAGCCCTAAACATATAGAATTAAAATGACTAAAAAGCCCTTAGAAGATTAATGGTCTAAACCAATCACAATTCTCCAAAAGGAAGAAGCTTGGATACCCTGGTCGGATAGGCTTCCACCAGGCCGGGTATGGCCGCCCGCGTATGAGGACGCTCGTCCGGCTTGTCCGACTGCTCGGGTTGTCCTCCCCGGGTGCTCTAGGCCGCGTTCTGTCCGTGTCCAGAAGCAAGCAGGACGTGCGGGTCCTTCAGGCCGCGTTCTTCCAGTCGAGTGTGCGGGCCGTGCGGGTCGTCTTGCTCGGGTGTGGACGTCCGGGTAAGCTTGCACGCGGGTGAGGGAGATCGGGTGCTCTAGGCCGCGTCCTGATCATGGGCGTTCTCCACTGTCGGGCCGTGCGGGTCGCCTTGCTCGGGTGTGGACGTCCGGGTAAGCTTGCACGCGGGTGAGGGAGATTGGGTGTGATCGGCCGCGTCCTGATCCTGGGCGTTCTCCACATGTCGGGCCGTGCGGGTCGTCTTTCTCGGGTGTGGACGTCCGGGTAAGCCTTCACTCGGGTGGCGTCCAGTCGGGTGCTCCAAGCCGCGTACGCTGTCCGTTCCCGTGGTCAGTATGTGCGGGTCATCGAGGTCGCGTATGTCTGTCCGGGTGCGGCACCGTCTGGCATTCATCCTCTCGTCCGTGCGGGTTGGTCAGGCCGAGCGTGCTGACCCGGGTGTACTGACATGCCTTCACTCAAACAGTCATAACTCCTCCAATATGGCTTAAAATGGTTTGAAACCACTCCCAATGGAAAGCTAACTCAAAATGCCATGTTCCCACCAAATCTTAGCACAGAAAGACTTCTTTATGGCCATCGTCCATGCCCATCTTTCACCCCTCCTTTTTGTAACAAAGTACCCCCAAACACCTTAAAATTCTCCAAAGTGCACTTCCAAGACCTGATAAAGACTTATGAATGCAAAATGAACCTAAATATGCCTAATGCTTAATATAGAAGGGATAAAATGCACAAAAAGGAAAGCTAAAATAGAGAAAATATGCAAGACATCAGAGCTTCGAGCGGCACAAGAAGAGGCGTACACGGCGGCGGCGGATCGGGAGGAGGACGGAGCTGCGAAGGAGGAGACGGAAGCTGGAGCCTCAACAGAGGAGAAGAACACTTCAACAGAGCCATGAGAGTGGTGAGCTGCTTCAAAGGGTAAAATACTGAGAGACCAAGCTGAGACTGCAAAGAGAAGCCATGGAAGCGGCACCTAGGGAACTGGGCCAGAGAGAGTTTCTCTTAGGGCGAACTGGGCAGCCTTCTCCATACAATTCCCATACTTTTCCTCTATGAGCAATTAATTACCTTCATTTTGGTGGAAGAGCAGAGCTTGATCTTTCAGTTTCTTTTCTTCTCTTTCCAGCAAGACAAAGTTCTGAAGCTTCTTCTCCTTGAATCTCATCGCTCTGATAATAAGAAGAAGATGAATCCACCTGCACAACAAAAACAGTCACGATCAGAGTTATCTATAAATACATAAACTCAAGTTTGAAACTTTATTTGCGAGCTTTTGTTCGAAACAATCAATCAGTCTCATTTTTCTCACAGGAATATAATAAACAATTGAAATTTGCAGGACATAAGAATTTAGAACTCGAAAATCCAAAAAAAAAAATAATCTAGAGCTAATAATTTACACAGTCTGGACAAAGAAATCGGCATAATCATAGCGAGTCTAGAGTTAATGGTTAGAAAGGTAGATTGCAAAATGATGAGCTGTGGCTAAGATGCCCTATGGGTGATGAACATATATAATGAATAAAATTTCTAATGAAGGTAGAGAAGATGAATAGATGAGCAAATAGTGAGCTGCTTAGATTGAATGAAACCATTAAGAGCAATTACTTAACTGAAATATAAGGCCGTCGAAGATGCACATGTGGTGTGGTCTCTGGTGAAAAAATATAAGCTCGACACAAACTCCATGACTTAGAAGATAAAATCAAAGACATAGTCTTCGTGGGAGACTCGGGACGCATTAACGGTTCCTTGGATAAGAGTCGTCTGTTCAGAAATACGTAATCAAATTCCAAGAAATGACTTGTAATCTATAAAAAAAGAAGACAGAGCTCGCCGGAGTTACCTTCTCATCCAGGAAAAGCATGTCGACGCTCATCTGTTCGACACCTTTCCTAACATTCGGAGCCTCCCAGAATCTGAGAAGTCGAACCTCAGGGGTGTTGGAATAGAAAATAGCGTGTAGGAAGTAACCATTGCTGGAATCGGAGCTTGATGAAGTTTTCACTAAGGGATCTGGTAGAACTGTGGCTATTTATCGCAGGGACCGTTTTAAAGTAAAGAGTCTCAAGCGACTATCTTTGATGATAATGACGATCTTTAGTTTAGAGAGAGTTTGATGAGTAGTGAATAAGCAGTAAATGATGAGATTGAAGGAAGAAACGGATGACGTTACAGAAGCTTTCCTCTGAGTTTTTAGGAGACGAAGGAGAAGGAACCTAGCCATAGTTGCAGGAGCTAGAAACCCTAAAGAAGATGGGCCAGCCAGTAAGAACCCACAAATGAAAGAAAATGAGTAGCCCAAAAATTTTAGAGAAAACTTACATTGATAACGTAAAAGAGAGTAATACACGTGGCAATATTTCCCCATGCTCAATGCTGATGTGGAGGTCTAAGAAGACATATAGTTCTACTTTATTGTTATATATAAGCTAAGATTATTTATATGACACTAGATAATCAATCATTTGACTTTAATTCTTGATTATTTTAGGCCTATTTTACCATCAAACCTTTGTTATTAAATTTTTATTTACATGAATATTTATTAATATAATTTCCAAGAAGCAAAAATGTAAGAACTAATCTATTGATGGATAAGTATATCACTTGAACAAATTGTATTTTTGTAAGAAAGTTTTCTTATATTATGATATAAATACTACTGTGATAGAAAATCTAATTAAATCTATTTTTTTCATTTCCTTATAAAATAGTGTTCTTGGTTGATTTAGTATTAAACACATATTATAAAATGATATAAAACTATTAATTTTACTTTCAAATACATTCCCAAATGAAAACGTAGATTACATATTTATATTCATTTATAGATAATACTAAAAATATTTAAATATGTTTAAATGCCAATTAAATATAAATACGACAATAATAATAATTAAATATACCTCTTATACTAGTTTACTAAGTGGGTCGCCTAGACACATGTGCGGACATTAATATGATTCATATCTATATATCTATATATATAAAGACGTTCTTTTCTCTTCTGTTGTGCCATGTAGGCGGACAGGTCAGAAAGTCGCTTCTTGAGGAGACGACACACGTGTCACGCTTCACCCAAAACGCAGTGTTTAATTTATTCTTCTTTTTTTTTTAAGTTTTCGTTGTGGTTTCAGATGGGCTCAAATGGAAGAGAGATTTGTATTTGGGTTTGATACATTTAGAATGTTGGCCAGTTAGGGACTGTCACACTCAAACCATGTAGCCGCAACTGATTTCTAGGGTTCATAGCACCCTGCGAAATCTGCTTAGATCTACCATCAATGGAGGTTCCGAGCTTCTGAGAAAGAAGCATCTTCGTTACGGATGGTTGGGTCTGTGTCGGTTCCTTTGGTGTCATTTCGTTCTCGATTCATCTCCGAACATGCGTTACATGTTCCATTGATTCAACGTCATTAAGGAGATCTTAACTATTTCAATACACTGCAACGAAAATCAATCATTCAGTGAGTCTTATCCCTCTTCCAAGTGGTGGAACTCGGCCTATAAAAAAAAATCAGACCCATCCCTTGAGAATCATTCCCACGCTTCCAGAAGCTTTTGTAAAATTCTTTCTCTCTGATTTGAGAGTTTCCCATGTTGTTCGGAATTGTTTTGTTGATGGATCTTACCGAAGCATTCAGATCTAGATCCGGCGGGGTTGGGCTGTTCCAGTAAGAAATATGGCTAGGATCGCTTCATATCGGTGGTGGCGACGGCAACTAACAAAGCTAACTCCCAAGAATACCGGTAATTACACATCGTTGATTAAGATTCCACCTACACAAACAGTGGAGCTTCTCTATTTCAGTGATTGGTCGTCTTCTCAAGCGGCGACAGACAGTTTAGATCCACCGCCGCTTCACTCTTACCGGACATCGACTTTCCCTTCTAACTAAGCCATCTTGGATCCTTCTCAGTGATTGCTAATGAGCAGCAGCAAAATGGCAATGTCTCCGGTGAGACTAATACTACGAGCTCGGTACCTTCTAACTCCAACTCTAATCTGGATAGAGTCAAAACATAATAAAAAATTAATAACTACTACATATAAATTTTATATAAATGCTGAAAATGGATGCTTTCTGATTATTAGGTATGCAACACTTGTAACAAATGACTGGTGAATGTCTCTGCAAGGATTTTGGATGAGTTTTGTTTCTTTTTGTTTTTTTTGGATGGGTTTTATTTGATACGCATAGCGTGCATAATCTTGACAATTCATAGGGCTTCACATTTACTTTCTCAAAAACAATTAATATCTAATAAGCTTTGCTTACGAGTTCACGTTTCCAAACAGCTTTGTTTCTACTTTCTATTTATCTATCCCTATTTCAACGTGTCGTAAGTGGATGGTCAGTCTCATCGATAATATAATGGTTATATACCCTCACGAATGATATGCTGAAACTAGAGACTCTGCTTAGATCGCTTTCCGCAAATCCCAAAAGATTTCACCATCCTATGATAACTGAAAACTTGATGAGGAGTTTGCAAAAGTAACTGTGCAGTCTCCATTATCCCGCTCCTCTTCGCAGTGATGTAGATGCTAGCCTTTGTGTGTTTGATGGGCTTGCCATCAAACTTCATAAAGACTAGAAAGCTTCTGTATGGAACCCAAGGTTGTTTTTTCCATGTCGCAATCAGATCTCTGTCTCTGCAGAGCATAATCAATATGCTAACGCAAGAAACAGGGAAGGATGATATAAAGTTGGGAATATCCGAAGGACTCTTTTACATGCATTTTTGAGAAGATGCATCACCAAAACTGAAGGATAGATAATGAATCTGTAGGAAAGTGAAGGCCAGGGGTTTAAGAGAATAGTAGTGAGAAAGAAAGAGAAGGGTACATAGCTTAATGGATGTCAGACTGACCAAACTTTAGGGTAAGTAAAGGAAGAAGCCTATGGAGCATTCAGCGAGGCACATATCATACTTCTGAGACAAAAAGGTCAGAACATCACAAACAAATAGCTGGTTTTGGGTGTGAGATATCTTCTTGAGTATATATAAATGTTATGCTCCACAACTGTATTGCACCGATAGTGTTGCAGATGCTCCATTCATATGCTAAAATGAATTCACATTTTAGTTTCTTTAAAGTATTCAGAAGTTTGTGGTTGAATCAGTTTGTTCGCTTTGTTTTCATTTGAAATAAATAAATACATTTTTTGTTTAACTAATTTTAACAGAATTTCTTTTACACATAGGCTTGAGATCAATACAAACTGAACCAGTTTTTAATTTTTGAAGTTGACAAAACTTCAAATTTGAAGTTTGAAGCTGTATCTCTCCGAAAGAAGAATTTCAAATCTAACTGTAAAAGTTTTATATTTTACACTTTAGTCTTTATTGTTGATAAAATTTAATAAAATCACAAAACTTTAAGTATTATATTTTACAATTTAGTCTTTACTGTTGATAAAACTTAATAAAAATCACAATAATTTTATATTACGGTAGAATATATAATAAAATATTATAATTAATATATATTTTTGTCAACTGATAAAATATTATAATTAATATAATAAATAAAATATTATATTCTAATACAAATTACACAAAAAGAAATAAGAACAATAACTAAATCTTTAATTAATGACTAAAATGATAACTATAAAAGTTGAAAACATGTATGAAACTATATAAGATTGTATGAGATTATAAAACTATAAATACTAAAATTATAAAGATAAAAGTTGACAAGATCATTATAAAAACTAAAATTTCAAAATTTGTGTAAGATAATAAAATTATAAGGACTAAAGTGATAACAATAAAACTTGAATATATTATTTCAAAACAGATAATTGCAAGGACTTAAAAATAAGGAACTTCAAATATGAAGTTTTTTACATAAGAACTTCAAATATGAAGTTTTAAAATTGCTTTTGGAAATGTTCTTAAGACACAACAATTGGGTTTTGGTCCGTACTCCATTATATGTTCGCTTCAGTTTGAAATGCATTTTCTTAACAAATTGTACAATCAATGAAATTCTTGCTTTAGTCGATAATGTTTGGTAATATAAATATTAAACGATAAGTGGATATTCATTATATCTACAAAATAATGAAAAATAAATAATATATATATATATATATATATATGTTGTAGAAAGTCTATAAATTAACACTCGACAAATGAATAGACACAGTAATTAGTAAATTTTACTGGTCTTGGATTGGACATATGAAAAATATAACGTAATTGGATAAAATAATAATAATATAACTATTATATATATACATATATTTATATATATATATATATATATATAAACTTTATAAGATTGTATGAGATTATAAAACTATAAATACTAAAATTATAAAGATAAAAGTTGACAAGATCATTATAAAAACTAAAATTTCAAAATTTGTATAAGATAACAAAATTATAAGGACTAAAGTGATAACAATAAAACTTGACAATATTATTTCAAAACGGATAATTGCAAGGACTTAAAAATAAAGAACTTCAAATATGAAGTTTTGTACATAAGAACTTCAAATATGGAGTTTTGAAATTGCTTTTGGAAATGTTCTTAAGACACAACAATTTTTTTTGCCCAAAAAAAAGACACAACAATTTGGTTTTGGTTCGTACTCCATTATATGTTCGCTTCAGTTTGAAATGTATTTTCTTAAGAAATTGTACAATCAATGAAGTTCTTGCTTTAGTCGATAATGTCTGGTAATATAAATATTAAACGATAAGTGGATTTACATTATATCGACAAAATAATGAAAAATAAATATATATATATATATATATATGTTGTAGAAAGTTTATAAATTAACACTCGACAAATGAATAGACACAATAATTAGTAAATTTTACTGGTCTTGGATTGGACATATGTAAAATATAACGTAATTTGATAAAAATAATATTAATATAACTATTATATATATGTATATATATAAATTTTATATAAATGTAAACAAATCATTTTGAAAAGTTAATTAATCTTTCATTTTTAGCTAAATTTCAATATTATATACTATAATCAAATTCAACACACATTATACGAGATATTATATACGAGATGGTTGGAAATGATAAAGTATTTATAGGTTGGTCTATAGTATGGGTGTTGAAAATGATTACACACCTTGAACAAAAAAAACAACTTAAACCAATCACATAAGATTTGGAATCCGGCACACAAATTATGGAGAGTTGATATTCCACCAAAAATTAAAATGTTCTAGTGGAAAGCAATCCATAATTAATAGAATCATATCTCTCTCGGCGATTACACTTGATGGTTGGTGAAGGATAGGCTTTGATCGAGAAATCGACCAAAGGAAGGTGGAATGGAAGATGGATTGAAGTCGAAGATGGATGATGAACTTCAGAGACTGATTTGTGGATGGATCAATCCCTTGTGAAGAAGTGTCTATGACCGAGCAAGTCACCGCTCAGACGTGATCACTAGACAGTTTTCCTTGGGGAATTCCCCCCCTAGCATTATGATGTTCCGAAGAACAAAGGATTCAACAAATTTAAATGTAATTTTACTAAAAAGGTTGAATGATTTGAAACAATACAAAGCAAGCCTTTACATAATAGGCTGTGAGTTAGACCAAAGGTTTAAACTTATTCTAGGACATACAAATAGCATAAATATGTTGGACTTGACCAAAGACTAAGACTTGACCGAATTTTGAAAGTTGTGGTCGCAAAACTCTTCGGCTGGTCGCGTCCTTTCCCATGGTCGACGATATCTGAATTGCTGATAGATTGATATATTATTCGACTATACCTTGTATTTTCTTGTTGGGTCTTTCTTCTTAGGTCTGAAGCATGATCATAAACACTTTTTTAGAAAATCTTCAAGCCCATGTCATTTAAACCAAACCCATAAGCCAAACCCTCAACTGATGATATTTTGTTGCTGAATAGGGTTATATCAATAATGGTCTCCCTGTGGTAGAGAATCTGATTAAAAGAGGTTTTAGGACTTATGATATGTGTCATATTTGTGGAGAAGAAATAGAAACACTAGACTATTTGATGGTTTAGTGTCGGGTAACTTGGGAAAAATGGTCTCTTTCTCTCAAAGAGGACAATAATCGCTTAATTCAATCGAGTACTATATATGATCTCCTACTCTACTTCCTTCACAGAGCTTCAAAGGATCAAATAGATAGCTTTCCTTCTTTCTGGGATGGATAATTTGGAAGGCACGTAGTAAACTTGTTTTTGAAAACAGGAGAAATCATATAACTCAAATCATCAATGTGGCGTATATGGACTCAAAGATATGGAAGGAAGCGCTGATGCAGAATAATGAGACAGAACAAGCTGTCTCTACTCCTACAGTTACTTCAGTGCACGATGTCCTTCCACAACATACATAGTTATACTGCATTGTAGATGCTTCATGGAAGTCGCCAATAGATGATATTCGAATTGGGTAGTCCTTATATAGCACATAAGGCAATTTAATACTCCAAGGAAGCTCTGCAATGAATCCTACCAGCACACCATTGGTAGCAGAAGCAACGGCGATGTGGTCAGCAGTTCAACAACTCTGTAGATTATACTACACTAATGTGACTTTTCTGGGTGATTGTTTGAGGTTGATTAAAGCTCTTTACAGCATGACAAAAGATAGAGGAGAACAAGATATATGTCATCCTAAGGTAGCTGCAGTGGCTAAAGACATAGAAGCAATTGCAACAAGAAGTAATTTTAACTTCAGACATGTGCCTAGAAACTTAATAGATGTTGTTGACAAATTAGCCAAGGATGCTAGAGTTACTAATAGATATTATGCAATCACTTGGCTAAACTCTTGAGCCATTGTACTAAATTTTCAAAGCAATGAAATTCAAAAAGTTGACAAAAAATGTTGATGTTCTAAACTTACAAAGACATTGAATAGAAAATATCAAGAATATCTTTGAGGAGAAGCAAAGGGATACATGCCTGAATTTTGATCTATATCAAATATTGAAAAGCAAACATATAATGTAACTATGAATTGTTATGAAATAAACAACAAACATTCTTTTTTTCCTTCAAAAACAAAGCTTTCAAATATTCCTACGTAAGTATGTCTTCTCTTTGCTTCTCCTCAAAGATATTCTTTGTATATGACTTTTCTGGGTGATTGTTTGAGGTTGGTTAAAGCTCTTTACTGCATGACAAAAGATAGAGGAGAACAAGATATATGTCATCCTGAGGTAGCTGCAGTGGCTAAAGACATAGAAGCAATTGCAACAAGGAGTAATTTTAACTTCAGACATGTGCCTAGAACTTAATAGATGTTGTTGACAAATTAGCCAAGGATGCTAGAGTTACTAATAGATATTATGCAATCACTTGGCTAAACTCTTGAGCCATTGTACTAAATTTCAAAGCAATGAAATTCAAAAAGTTGACAAAAAATGCTGATGCTCTAAACTTACAAAGACATTGAATAGAAAATATCAAGAATATCTTTGAGGAGAAGGAAAGGGATACATGCCTGAATTTTGATCTATACCAAATATTGAAAAGCAAACATATAATGTAACAATGAATTGTTATGAAGTAAACAACAAACATTCTTTTTCTCCTTCAAAAACAAAGCTTTCAGATATCCCTACGTAAGTATGTATTCTCTTTGCTTCTCCTCAAAGATAATATATACAAATCCATTTCAAACACTTCTCGTGCAATATAATATGCATATATACTGATGCATGATCAGACGTCCAACTCAATCTCGTGCATTTTAATAATTTAATGACTTCGTAAAGCGGTCAACATCATTTGTACTTTTAGTTTTTTTTTTTTATCTCAACTTTGCTATTACTGGTCTCAGAAGCGTCCGTTGTTTCATCAGGAGATTTTAATAAGGACTTCCTCGTGACATGGTCTCCAACCCACGTTAACACCTCCAGCGATGGTCGTTCAAGAACTCTTAAGCTTGATCAAGAATCTGGTGTTGGAGATAAACATGAAGATTAACTTGGAGTACAAGTTATGATTATCCTATTTGAGATATACTTAGGATAATGGTTTTCCTAATGAGTTTAGGAAATATAATCTCTATATAAAGAGTTGCAAGAGTGTTGAATACCTTTGGGAGTTTGAGAGATTGAGTTTGAGAAGCTTAAGGTTTTTGAGTGTTTCCTTAAGAGAGATTAATAAAGAAGGGTTTCATTACTTGTGTTCCATACTATCTTTGAGACTATATTTGATATCAGAGCCACCATGGGAGACATATCAACAGTGGTTACGAAACCTAAAGAAGGAGGGTCATCCTCGATAAGTTGTCCGATGTTAAGCACTACCAACTATACCGTATGGGCAATACACATGAAGATCTTACTAAGGATTCATAAAGTATGGGAGGTAGTGGAGAATGAATCTAATGAAGCGGATAAAAACGATATCGCAATAGGTCGATTTTTTCAATCAATACTGGAAGCATTTGATTCTACAAGTTGGGGAGCTAGAAACGACTAATAAGGTCTGGGAAGAAATCAAGGGGCGTCACGTTGGTGCAGACAGAGTAAGGGAAGCAAGATTACAAACACTTGCAGCTGAGTTCGATCGTCTTAAGATAAAAGATAGCGACAGCATAGATGATTTTGTTGGCAAGATATCTGAGATTTCTTCTAAATCAGCCGCCGTAGGAGAAGCTATGGAGGAAACTAAATTGGTGAAATTTTTTCTCAAGAGCCTACCAAGGAAAAAAATCATCCACATAGTTTCTTCCCTCGAGCAACTCCTTGACCTAAAAACAACTAGTTTTGAGGATATCATTGGCCGTTTAAGAGCTTATGAAGAACGCATAAGTGAAGAAGAAGAAGATCGCCAAGATAACCAAAACAAGTTGATGTATGCTAACATGGAGACCCAATCAAATCAGGATTACCACGGAGAATACAGAGGAAGAGGCCACAGAGGAAGGTATAATAATCAAGGAAGAGCTCGTGGCCAGTCCTCTTATTGGGAAAACAGAGATACGTCTAAGCCTTACTGGGAAAACAGAGATCCATCCAAGTCTTATTGGGAAAACCGAGATGCAACAAGAGTAACCTGCTTCAGATGCGATAAGCAGGGTCACTTCGCAGCAACATGTCCCGACTGACTTCTCAAATTACAAGAGACACAAGAAAACAAAGAGGAAGATATAGAGGCGGCAGATGCTTTGATGATGCACGAGATAGTATATCTAAATGATAGAAACGTGCGCCCTAAGGAGTTGGAGTCAAGTACAGATGGAGACAGGGTGTGGTACTTTGTCTAATGCGAGTAACCATATGACGGGCAACAAAAGCTACTTCAAGTTCATAGATGAGACGATTACTGGGAAGGTGAAGTTCGGAGACGATTCAAGGATCAATATCAAAGGAAAATGATCTATTCTATTCATTAGCCAAGATGGTGAGAAGAAGCTTCTGTCCGATGTTTACTTTATACCTAACCTGAGAAGCAACATCATTAGTCTTGGACAAGCCACTGAAGCGGACTGCTATGTAAGAATGAGAGGTGACAAACTGACACTGCATGATAATGATGGAAACCTTATTGTTCGAGCAACAAGAGCACACAACCGATTGTACAAAGTCGTCATGGAGACAAACGACCCAGAATGTCTGCAGCTGACTACTCAAAACGATTGTGCGCGGTGTTACGTGAGGTTAGGACATATCGGGACTGATTCTATGAAGCTAATGATACAGAAAGAGTTGGTTCTAGGGATACTGAAGATCAGAGTTGAAAAAGAAACATGTGAGTCATGTCTGCATGGGAAACAAACGAGACAAGTGTTCCCACAGTCAACTTTGTTTCGCGCAACAGAGCGACTAGAACTAGTGCATGGAGATCTGTGTGGCCCCATTACACCATCGACTGCAGCAAAGAACATATACATATTTGTTCTCATAGACGATCATTCACGTTACATGTGGACAATACTCTTAAAAGAGAAATGCGACGCATTTGATAAATTTAAAATCTTCAAGAAGATGGTAGAAAGTGAACAAAACAGAACTTGAAGATCTTTCTAACAGATAGAGGCGGTGAGTTTACTTCGGTAGAGTTCAACAAGTATTGCGAAGAAGCAGGGATACAAAGACAACACTACAGAAAATGTGGGTAGTAATAGCGGACGGAAAACGCTATAAGTCCTGTATAATAGCTTTTCCTTGTCCGCTCTATCATTGTCCGTTATAATAGGTCCGACGTTTTTAATAGCGGTTTTTCTTTGTGCTATAATTAAGCGTACAACAATAGCGCGTTTATATACGCAATTGTTAATATTTATAATAACGTTGTACAAATGTTATTAAAACCTAATAATTTGATTTTTCCAATAGAAAAGATAGCAAATGTTTCGTGTTATTAATTAGCCTTTAAATTATCCAAAAATTTATTAATAATAATTATGAATTGGTATTTTTTGTAATAATTAATTCGAAAATTTGCATAAAATAATTTAAATTATTAAAAAATCTAAAAAACTATATAATTATTTTAAAACCCATAACACAACATTATCACATTCATACAAACCATCACACAAGCATACAAACTATCAATCTACCACTAATAAACCTTCACAATCATCTCTAACATAAACAATATCGTCATCCGAAGCTTCATCACCCATATCATGAACTTCTTGGACAGGAAAAGGTGCACCACCTAAATCCTTTTCTATTTCCAACTCATGATAACCTCTAGGTGGTGCTCACATAACAACATACCAATATGAATTATCATCCTCCCTAGAGTAGAAAACCTGTTTCGCTTGAGAAGGTAGAATGAATGGATCTTTCAAATAGGCTGCTTGGTTCATATGAAGGTTAACAAGGGTAAAGCCATCTTCACAATGGCACTTTGAACATGTGATAGTCGATGAGTAAAATCTCCTTTATCACTCCATAGTATGTAATCATATTAGCGACCTTTCTTATATCTCGAGCACTTGATCTACACATGCTAAAGGCTTCATAAGTTACTCCACTGTTTTGTGTCTTCAGCTTGACCGCATCAGTATGAAAACGTTGCCCATTAATGATGAATCCTTAATGTGCTAAAGCAACATTTCTTGGTCCAGATGCCAACCACCTTATCTCCTTAGAATGACTATCTGTTGAGTCTGAATGAATCTGTCGCAGGAAATCAGAACATGATCATCAAGCCGAGGTACTCTAAGATAATCAAAACATGATAATATGTACCACGAAACCAATCATCAATCTACAAGTTAATCAATCATCAATCTACAAGCTAACCGGATAGGTTCATCAAGCTACAAGCTAATCAGTCATCAAGACACAAGCTAGCCAGTCATCAAAATACTAAAATCTGGACATGTTCTTCAAGCTACAAGCTAACCAGTCATCAAGATACAAGCTAACCAGTCATAAAAATACAAGCTAACCAGTATTTACAATAATAATCAAGAAAAGAAGATGGAGTTGGAAACCTTATTTTTAAGCCATTCTGCAAAGTGCTCAGTATGGTTTTTCCATAACAAAGTTTCATTTCTAGCAAATCGAGCATCCTTAGCTTGTAACTCTTTCAAATTCATCCTGATTTTAAATTAAACAACAGTATATGAAAATGAAATTACAAGTAAAACTAGTAGATGAAACATAAAGAATAACTTACTCAAGAAAGGGATCCAAAGATGTCATGTTCATTAGCACATAGCGATGTGCAATGTCTCTATCTTTATCTGAAAGGGTAACCTCTATACCTTTCTGCAGTGGCCGGCCTTCAACCACCATTCTGTCAGCCTCAACATCTTCATTACGATTAACTGCTTCTTGAACTGGTACTGAATCTTTAAGGAACTCTAAACAAAATGCAACGCATTCTCCAGCTAAATACGCCTCAGCCATACATACTTCTGGCCTTGCATTATTCTTAACAAAAGCCTTTAGTGTTTTCATGTACCTATAACTCAGTCAGGAAATATGAATATTAGTCAAACATCATTGCGGGAAATACATATATTGAAGCAAATGAGTACAACAAACCTTTTGAAGGGATACATCCAGCGGAAGTGTACTGGTCCTCCCAAGCGTGCCTCTTTTGATAGATGTATTGGAAGGTGGAACATGATATCAAAAAGGGCTGGAGGGAAGAAGCGCTCTAGTTGACACATTGTTTCCACAAACTCTGTCTCCATGTATATAGTTTCTCCAGGTCAATGATGCGCTTACACAACCTGCTGAAGTAACTGCATAATCTATTTATGGCTATCCTAGGACCCCTATGTAACAACCCTCTTAATACAGCTGGTAACAAGTTCTGTACTAGGACATGATGATCATGCGACTTTAAACTACCAATATTTGGAGGGTTAACTGAAAAACTATTCGCAATATTACCACAATAACCATCAGGACCTCTAAACTTAGCTAACCTTTGGCAGAAAATGGTCTTCTCTTTCTTCGATAACCAGTAGGCAGCTGGAGGTAAGTATGTTTTCTTTCCCCTCACCTCTGTGTGCAAGTGCTTTCCAGTTCCAATATCTTCTAAGTCTATTCTTGCTTTCAACCCATCTTTTGACTTCGCACTTTGCACCAAGAGAGACAATATAGCATCCGACACATTCTTTTCTACGTGCATAACATCAATATTGTGACAAACAGGCAACTCCTAACACATTAAACAAGAAACTGTTAGGCATATTCATATACAACAATCATATAATATAGGTCAGTTACTATACTTTACCTTCCAGTAAGGTAGTTCAAAGAATATTGATCTCTTCTTCCACAGCCATAGTTCATTTGATTCTTCACACTCTTCTTCTTGAACCATCTCATCATCTTCCAACTCTGGTCTTTTTCCTTTTTTTTTCCTTCTCTAGAGTTCTACCAAAATCATTCCTAAAAGCTTGTAGTGTCTCATATATCTCAGCCCAGTTTGTATCTTATTCGCATTCCCTTCCTCCACAGTGTTGTCAAACCAAGCTTTTTTATATCTGTAATGACGGCCAGGCGGTAGTCTCTTTCTGTTTCCCATGTAGACAAACTTGCGGCTAAACTTAAGCCACCTTGCAGGTGTATCCTTTCCACATACATTGCAGGCTTGTTTCCCCTTTACTTTACATCCAGATAGTGTTCCTAAAGCTGGATAGTCACTGATACTCCAAAGCAGCAAGGCTCTGAGTTTGAAATTCTCCTTCGCAAATGAGTCATACACTTCAATACCCTCAGCCCACAAATCTTTTAGATCTTCTATCAGTGGTCCTAGGTAGACATCTATGTTATTACCAGGAGCTGTTGGACCAGGGATCAACAAAGTCAACATTATATTCTCAGCCTTCATACACATGGTTGGAGGCGTGTTATAGTTCACTAACAACACTGGCCATGTGCTGTGATTGGTATTTTGCATGGAGAAAGGGTTCATCCCATCTGTAGAAATCCCAAGTCGAAGATTCCTTGGATCAGCAGAAAAGTCTGGCCATTTATCATTCACTTGTGCCCAAGAGATAGAATCAACAGGGTGTCGCATTATACCATCTTCACTGGCATTGGTATAGTGCCAACGCAGATCTTCAGCCATCCTTTTTGATCTAAACATCCTCCTAAATCTATCCTTGACTGGAAAATATCTAAGATGAAACTTTTCATCTTGGACAGCTTTCTAGGTTCTCATACTCCTTCCGATACAGTATGCAATCATTCTTGCAAGCATGAATATTGTCGTAGCCGAACCCAAAGATCTTCAGAAATTTCTTGATTGCAGCTAAACTCTTGGGAAGAACATTGTTTTCAGGTAGCAAATCCTCAAGTAAAACCAACAGCTGATCAAAGTAGTTCTTCGACACACCCCTTTTAACCTTGAATCTGTAAAGTCCCATGATAGCTGAAACCTTCGTGTGTTTGATACAATCCGAGTACAATGGCGTTTGAGCGTCTCTTAGATTTTTTCTAAACTCAGTTTCCTCTGGTGCTTCATCATCTTCATTTGTCTCTACCCCATTGTCCGGTGTCTGATTTGGACCACCTTCATCCATGGAGAATTCTGTCTTAAACAAATCCAGAATCTCTTTTTCACCATGAATACTCCAACAAGAACTCTTATACTTCTTATCCATACCCCTAATCACCAAATGCTCCACAATTTTATCCAGTGACTGATGGCTCAGATTGTGATATGATTCTGGACCAGCTTGATAATGAAGACAGTGAGATCATGGGAAGCACTAAGGAATGGAGTCATGAACCTGATCATGGAGAGCTTGTAGCTGTTAAAGAACATACCAATGAAGAGTATTCGAGCCAAAAGCAAGATGTTATCATCAGAAGACACTTTGATCAATATTCAAGCTACTCTACATGAAGCTGATCGTCATCTAGGCAAGTGGCTTGTGTGTACTCTTTTTTCCTTGATCGGTTTTGTCACACTGGGTTTTCCAATCAAGGTTTTTAATGAGGCCACAAGTTCACTTACACATCTCCTAGATGATTGATCTTGGTCTGTCCACATGAAAACCTTATGTTATATTTTAAGCTATGCTTTTTATGTTATTTAGTTTTCGAAAACGTGGTCTTTGTTTAGTATCCAAGGGAGCCTGTTCTCTTTATTTTTATTTCTAGTTTCGAGACCTTGTGCATGTACAAGGCTTCTCCTTTATATTGTGGTCATGGCCCCCTTGTATCATTATGCTATCTTTTATCGAAAACCCTTGTTTTCTCTTTTCTTCTTGCTTGCCGAGTTGATTGAGTGTTGGTGTGTAATATCCAACTTCTGGTGTGTAATATCCAGAGACTAAGGGCTTCTTATTTGGTGTGTCATATCCAGATCAGTTGCCTAGGAGTATCAAGAGATCATCCATCCTTCTTGTGTCACCATTCAATCCACATGCCTTGAGGAACTTGAGTCTTTTGATTCGTTTCTGCAAGGATTATCCCATATTTTCCAGAGCAGCATCTTAGGATCTGGTTAGATTGCGGCAGTCTCTACAAGGGCATAGCATTTCGGACAGACTTCCCAATCTCCTTGCTGAAGAATTCACGAAATTAGTTGCTCCTTCTGAGTACTCGTGACTATTCCTACAAGAATCAGACAAAAAAGTTAGCTTTCTTTCAATCGGCGAGTACAAGTGAGCTCGAGAGATTTTAGGTTATACCTTGGAAGCCAAATCCACCTCTTATCCATTCGCTTTCTTTCAATCGGTGAATACAGGAACGGCTGGTGTGAATTTAGCTCGAGAGATTCATTTGCTTTCTTTAGGTTTTGTTCCAATCAAAGCTCGCGAGACATAACACGAGATGTTGTGTTCTGAAATTTTCCAATGCAAACAGAGACAGAAAAAATGAACGGTTGTGATCAAAGTTATGGAGATAAATCGAACAGTGTAGAATTAATCCGAGTGCAATCTTAGTGGTTGCTCCTCATTGTCTCAGAAAAGAACGGCTCAGATCAAAGTTACCAAGAGGAATCAAGGGTATAGGATTAAACCGTGTGCAATAAAAAAGAATGGCTGAGATCGAAGTTGGCGAGACACATCCATCGGCGTATGACTCGCCAAGTCTGCAATCTTGGAGGTTACTCCTCATCGGCTCAGGGTATTAATTTTGTTTGAAATCTAAAAATTAACATATAAAATAGGATATTAAGCAAAAAAATATAAATTAAACCTTAAAAAATTAAATATCGGCATTCAAATTTTTTAAAAATGATTTCTTATAAATTCAAAAATTTTATATGAGCTTTTATAAAATTGAACAATCTAACTCATATGTTCATAAACACTACTACTTATTTGTATGTATAAAGGCTTTAGGGTATAGGGTTTGAACAAATGAGTGTTTATAAAATTTATAACTAATGAGTTTTATGAAATTAAGATTACAATATCATTTTTATAATGACCAAATAGTGAAATCAAGAACAATTAAGGTATAGCGTATAGGTTTGTACTTTAGGGTTTAGGGTTTTCACTTTAGGGTAAAGGGTTTTAATTTTTGGTCTTATCGTTTATGGTTTTAATTTTTAAAGCTTATGGTTCAATGTAAAAGTATGCACCTTAGGGTATAGGGTTTAACAAGCTAAACATTTTCACACACAACCTTACATCATAATATTACACATAATATTTGTTTTTGTTTCTTAACCATAACATAATATTACACATGATTTAACCGAGCACATAAGTACTTAAACATTCTATCACACACTAGAAATACACAACTGACATATGATGAGAAGAGTTTTCAAGGCTCCTAATCAAATGTTATAGTATAAAGGATGTCAAACCAGTTCTAAGTGATCACAAAGCAAAGGGAATGCAAGTCTATGCTTAATCTAAATGCAACCTTTAAGAGAGATGATTTTTAAACTAAGACAATACTTAAATGCAATAAAAGATGAAACTTTCTTTCAATATGAGGAGATGAGACCCATGGGTATAGGGACTTGATCTTAAGTGATTAAGGTTCAATCCAAAGATGTCAAACTTTCAATCAATCTAATTCCTTATGCCTAGACACTATGCTTGAACAAACTCTATCCCTAGATGAATGCTCTTTTGCAATGATCACCCAAGTACATCAAATTCCTTTGACTGTAATGATCAAAGCAAACAATGAGAATGATTCTAATAGCAATCCTAGCTTCTTTAACAACTAATCCCTTAGGTAAAGCAAGCTAAAAGCATAGATGAGTTGGTTCAGGCATTTCATAGAACACCTTCCGGGCATGAATGCCTAAAGCTCTATGTTTGAGAGGCCAACTCAAATATAGCAGTAAGAACACCAAATCATGCAAGGAAAGGATAGATCTAATACTAAACACCTTGGATCTACACTTAATAACTCTCAATCACCCTAACCCATGAATCTTAAATGGATCTACTCACTAATCCACATGCTTACTCTTAAACCCATGAGAGATTCAAGCTTAGACATATAGAGAAAGAAAGAAGATGAAATCAAACACTCAAGAACACAAAGATGAGATGAGATTATGATTCAAAGATAAAGCTTTTTACTCAAAGGTTTTTGTTCTTAGAGAGAAAATAACTTAAGTCCCAAATTAGGATAACAATGGTACTTATACTTAGCTTAAAAGCCCTAAAAACATCATAGAAAATGACTAAAAGGCCATTGGAAGCAATTAGTTCTCGACCAATAGAAAAACATCTTGAAAAACGCTCAGGGTGAGGTAGGACGGTCCAGCCCGCGCATGTCAGACCCGCACCGTCCAGTCCGTTCCTCGTCCCACGCGGGTGTGCTGACCCGAGCGTCCCTTCCCGCGCGTCCGTGCTGCTTCGTCTGGCTTCGTCCCGCGCAGGTGCTACGTACCGCGCACATCCAGCCGCGCGTCCGGCCTGTTCTGTCTCTTCTCATCCCGCGCGGGAGCCACGTACCGCGCACGTTCGGCCGCGCATGGTCCGTCCAGCTCGTGTCCTATCTCGCGCGGGTAAGCTATCCCGCACGTCCTAGCCTGCACGTCCGTCTGTTCCTGGCCCGTCCTGTCCCGCGCGGGTAAGTGAACCTGAGCACTCCAGGCCGCGCATCTGCCTGGCCGTCCAGCTCTTCATGCGCGGGTGAGGTAGACCGAGCACGTCCATCTGGGCGTCCGGCCGAGTCAAATCGAAGCCATCTCTGCCCAAACTAAGTCAAACTCCTTCTTTATCTCATTCTTGCATGAGAACCACTCTCAACACCTTCTTTCACTCCATGGGACACTCCAATACCAGATAAGGACTTATGAATGCAAAATGGATCTTGAAGATGCCTAAACCTTAACTTACAAGACAAAGAATGCATAATAAAGATGGCTAAATCAATGAAAATATGCAAGACATCAACTCCCCCGCACTAGCCCTTTACTTGTCCACAAGTAAACTAGCAAGGACTAAGGAGGAGAGGTTTGAAGGAGGGGACTCATAACCAAAAGAATGCTCTTCTTAGTTCTCAACTTGATAACCTTGTATAATCATACCAACTAGCTAGAGCAAACACTTTATCCAACTCTAACTTCTCAAGGCCTATCTTAACTCTTTTGATCCCTACACTCATTCATCATGAATCCACAAACCACAATTCCATTTACTCTCTAACAATCATTAAGTAAACTCAACAGATCTCTTGCAAATGGTCAAATGGTCCAAGTCATTTGGTTTGGTGAAAAAGGCTTTGATGTAAAGTGAAACAAGAAGTTCAAAAGGATTTTTCAATGGGTGGTTCACTCTTAAAACAAGTAGCCTTGACATTGCACATAATTTTTCTAAGAAAGGGATCAACTCATGCATACAATGCTCAATCTCCATTGTTCTACCCTTTTCCCAAACATAAATATGTAATACTCTTATCCATAATGCCAAACCCAACTCACATCACTCACCCAAATTTTTTTCCAAGAACTCAAGACACTTTTTCTCATTAAGAGCTCTTTCTTTTTGATGTATAACAAGGGATTTTCATACTTTTTAAAACTCTCTCTAGCTATCTTTTAACTTTGCTAGCCCCCTTTCTTATTTTTTTCTTTCTCTTTATTATTATTTTTTTCTTTTTCTCTTTTTTTTTTCTTTGGGGGCCAATACTTTCACTTTAAACAAGAGCTAGAGAGTTTATTTTCTTATCCCAAAAAGACTAAGACATTGAGCTCTAAGAGTTCATTCATTTATTTCACAATCTTTTCAAAACTCCCAAATAAAACTTTTCAACACTCACCCCCCAATCCTATGAGCTAGACAATAGAGTGCCTAATCTAGCAAGAATGGAGACTAAGCATTGTCGTTCCCAATACTCTCAAGATTGTGCGCATGTAAGACTTTCAGAAAAAGGCCTCACTCATCAAAATAATATAGGCTTGAAAGGAAGGAAGGGTTTATGGGAGTGGAGTACCACTTGAGTTTGTCAAAAAAGATTGGCAAAGAATGGGAGAGACAACTCAAGTGTTCTATCCATGACTCAGTACACAAGGGAACATGGGCAAGAGACCTAGAATCTTAAATAAGACAGGAGTAAACTTCAAAGAGAGAGCATCAATCAATCAAATGAGCTTTAAGAAGAGTTTTCAAGGCTCGAAGTTTACAAGCTATCCTAAGGTTACTCAAGCTACTTACCATGATTATAAAGGTTATCACTTTAAGAACTTAGCATGAGCATCTTTACAAGTTAACTATCATCCCTGTCCCCTTATGCATGATGCAACCTATATGATATAATTTTTTTTATGCAAGTGAATGATCTAGACTCAATCCTAATGCAACTACATGATTCTTTTTGTGCTTTTCAAATTTTTCAAATTTTTATGGCTTTTATATGCAATAACTATCTACAAATGCATGCTTATGACATAAAACACAAGATGATCAGCAACTTGGCATCTCCCCCACACTTAATTCACACAGTCCTTGTGTTTGTTAAATGTAGAGAAGGGCCCAAAAGGAAAAAAAAATCTAAATGCAAAGATAAATGGTATATACAATGGTAAGGTTTTGGAGTACCTCTATGGAGCGTGTGATGAGGCTGATGCCTCACCCTCAGAATCATCTTCCTCATCTGTGGTGTCTAGAGAAGGAGACTTGTTCCCAGACTCGGATGGGAGGATGTCTGGGTTTCTCAAACGGCGGAGAGCTTGCTTCTTGGTCTGTGGCGCAGAAGGATCATGAAGTGGCTGAGGAGGAGGTGCAAGGAAAGCATCAAGATCGAAATCCCAGCCTTGAAACCAGCTACAGCCCCCCTAGTAAAAACATCAGCCACTTTCCTCATAAACTTAGCTGAAGCTTCAGCTTGTCTCTTCACAGTTCTTCTGAGCTCCTTGCACTTGTTGGTGAGCTTGTAGATAGTCCTATCCTGAGCTCTGCTCCACCGCTGAAGAGTGTTAATCTGGTCATGGGCCTGGCGAATGGGACCAAGAGGCAAGGAGCTGGTGCACTGATTGAATTTGTAACGTGGAGGACCAAAGAGATGTGCAGTGGCTCTGCTAGTGTATCCCTGATCATAAGCATCTACCTTGCGTGCTGCCTTTTCACCCTTGGGAAGAGCCATAGGGCCTAGGGCGCCATGAGGACCAAGGAGGTGCTGCTCACTGATGTCAAATCTGATGGCTCCTGGAGTGCTCAAGGTAGTGAGGGGATAGTTGGGAAGAATCAGCTCAGCTTTTTGGACACCTCTCAAATAGGAGTAAACACACTTCCTATTTAACCTTCCAGAGAGATAGTGAGCTGACTTCAAGTAGGTTAGATCCATGAAAGTGGGGCCAGCTGCATCATTTCCCAAACTTATTCCCATGTGAGCAAGCAATGGTGCTATCAAGCCACCAATCCCAATCTAAGCTTCAGGGTCTCTGTTTGTCCAGCTCCAAGCCTTATAGTACATGAGGCGCTTCACAAAGAATCCCACTATGCCAAAATCCTTGTAGAAGTCACTGGGAACCAAAGGGAGATGAGGCGGTAAAGCATAGTGCTGGACAGCTTGGTGCAGAAATTTCACTTCATCTCCAAAGACTGTTCCTACTTCTTTCCTGGGGAACAAGGTGTGGACAAGCAACCTATGGAGATAGCGCACTGAAGGGTGTAGAATGGAGGCATTCTTGTCGCGGTTGGGACTCCTAGTCTTGCCTGATAACAGCTTCCAAGTAAGGTGTGTGATGTTCATCTCCCTCTTGACCTTGGCAAGCTTTGGAAAGGATGGATCTTTTTGGTCTTGAAAACCAAGCACTTCCTCAATCTCCTTGAATGTCATGGAGTAGGCTTGCCCATCAATCTTGAAGTGTATCTTTCCCCATCCTTTCTCCATATTCTTGGAAGTGTGAAAGGTGGCTTCCAGAGATGCCAAGAATTGGCAAGAGACTTCTTTGTATGTAGGATAAGCCATAGTGTAGAAACTGCCCATACTCATGTGGCCTAGCATCTCCTGGATGTCTTCTTCAATCATCAACTCCTTGAGGACCATCCTATCAACAAATCTGGTTGGAGGCCAAGAGACACCTTTTCTCATTTGCTCTAACAGCTCTTCTTCAGTGGGTGTCTTCTGCCTGTCTCTGTTATCATTGAAATTCTTTGTTAAGTTAGGATCATGCTCAGCTTCACTGCCCTCCTTTGGGAGGAGGTGCCACAATATTTCTTGGTGCCTTAGCTTTTGTTGTGGGAGCTGGCTCATTAGCACCTCCTTTGGTGCCTTTCTCCAAAACTAAAGCTCCCACCCTGGTGCTCCTAGGTGCTCTTGCTCTCTTGGGAGGGGCTTGCTTGTGAGCAATGTCAGCCACACTCTCATCAACAGCAACTCTTTTTCCATCTCTATTAGCTTGTGCTTTGTTCCTTAGCATTGCCAAAGCTTGCTGTCTACGCTCCTCCTCTGATTCAGGCATAGAGCCTAGTTCTTTCCCAAACTGAGCAGTCACCCTCTTTGCAGCCTGTTCTTTCTCTTCTTCCATTTGAGCTACACTTTTTCTCACCATTGTACCGGAAAAGTCAATCCTTGGAAAAAGAGTGAGCACAAGAAAGAGAGAAACATGATTAAACACAAACTAGCTCTAACAAGATCATCAATCTCAACAGGAGCTAGCACAATGCAATCATGAATGCAAGCAAGACAAGCAATAGCTAAGAATGAAGCTCCCATGCTCATAAAATATATACACCTTTTTTTTTATGAACACAAGAACTTCAAATTAGCAATAATCATGATTAACTAGAGCTCAGCTTGAAATTGGAACCTAATCACCCTCTAAAACAACTTATCTAACCAATCTAACCCACTATCAACCGCAATTAAGCTAAATTTGAAAAAGCCCCAAATCTCATGAACCCTAATTTCTCAAAGTTCAAACTAAACTCAATTCCACCATGAAATCAACTACCCAGCATGATATATGAGCCTTCCCTAGTCTATTTCACAAGAATCTAGCAAGAACCTAGTCTATTTCACAAGAATCTAGCAAGAAAATGGCCAAATTTCAAGTTCAAATTTTTAGGGTTCATGAGCATTACGAATTTGAACTTAAAGAACCATACCTTTCTTTTGATGAAGGATAAAAATTAAAATATTCAAGGAATTAGACTAAGAGGATGAAGACTTGGATGTGGGAAAAGGAATGGAGTGATTTGGTGGAGATATGAGTGAGATATGAGGTTTTTGGTTCTTGGAAGCTAGAGAGGTTTTTTGATTTGGGGAAGAAGGTGAAATGAGGAGAGAGAGAGAGAGAGAGGGTGAATTAGTGTTTTAGAGATGGTCTGGGTCGGTTTGGGTTGGGGAAAACGGGTCGGGTCGGAGAAAAAAAAAACAATTCATACCTGGGTCCATCTGGGTCGTGCGCGGGTCGTGGTGTGGGTCGGGCAGCCTGCGAGGCTCTTACCCGCGCGTGTCAGCGTCCGTACGGTCCGTGTCACACTCCGATCCTGCGCGGGTCGTCCATCCCGCGCATATACGCCCGCGCATTCCGGACATCCGCTATGCTCGCTTCCCGCGCGGTGTATCCATCCCGCGCATACGAGGCCGCACATTTCTCTCGTCCATCCGTCCGGTCCCGCGCGGGCTAGCCGACCCGCGCATACGTCCCGCGTATTCAAGTACTGATCAGCATGCCTTGTTCCGAGCGGGTTGCTTAGGCCGCGCACGTCCGGCCGCGCGTTCTTCGACCAAAGGCTGTCCGGACCTCCTCTTCTTGCCTTCCATCTTATTTTAAAGCCTCATGCACACCATCTCGACCATACTGACCTCCCATCATCCAAATGCCTTGAAAAATAAATCGTAATGCAATATTTACAAGGATAACCATGGGACTTCCTTCCAAGTGAGCTTGTTTAAAGTCACTAGCTTGACTTTGCCTCCTTTGAGGTTAGGCTGGGGAAGGATCAGAGAGTGGGGTTGATGTCCCAATCTCCTTAGGTGTGGTGGCCATGTACTGCTTGACCCTCTGTCCATTCACTGTGAAATCTCCTCCTTCTTTGTTCCAAAGCACAATAGTTCCATAAGGCTTCACTTCCTTGATCACAAATGGACAAGACCATTTTGACTTGAGCTTCCCTGGAAATAACTTCTGTCTAGAGTTATAGAGAAGAACTTGATCTCCAGCCTTGAGGATGTGCTTGTCATGAAAGGCCTTGGTCTTTTCCTTGTAGATCCTTGAGTTCTCAAAGGCATCCATCCTTATCTCTTCCAGTTCATTGAGTTAAAGAAGCCTCTTTTCCTTGGCACTCCTGATGTCAAAGTTCAGTAACTTAACAGCCCACAGTGCCTTGTACTCAAGCTCTACTGGTAAGTGGCAGGCCTTCCCATACACAAGGTTGAAAGGTGTGGTACCCAAGGGAGTCTTGTAAGCTATCATGTAAACCCAAAGTGCATCATCAAGCTTATCTGACCAATCCTTCCTCTTGGTCCCAACTATCTTCTCTAGAATGCCCTTGATTTCCCTGTTGGAGATTTTAACTTGGCCACTGGTTTGTGGGTGGTAAGGTGGTAAGGTGTTGCCACCTTATGCTTCACTCCCTTCTTCTTTAGAAGCCCTTCAAACACCTTGTTAATGAAGTGTGAGCCTCCATCACTTATGACCCCTCTTGGAACTCCAAATCTTGGAAAAATTATGCTCTTGAACATCTTTATCACCACTCTTGAGTCATTTGTAGGACTAGCCACTGCTTCAACCCATTTGGACACATAGTCAACAGCCACCAAGATGTATTTGTTACCATAAGAAAAAGGAAAAGGTCCCATGAAGTCTATCCCCCATACATCAAACACTTCCACCTCAAGAATTGGATTTTGGGGCATCTCATTTCTCTTGGTGATGTTTCCTCTCCTTTGGCAAGAATCACACTTGGAAACAAAGTCTTGTGTGTCCTTGAACATGTGTTGCCACCAAAATCCAGCTTGTAACACCTTTGACACAGTTTGGAAGGTAGCAAAGTGGCCTCCATTGGAAGATCCATGGCAATGTGTAAGTATCCCTTCAATTTCTTCATCAGCCACAACTCTTCTATAGATTTGATCCTTGCAAAGAGTGTAGAGGTATGGCCCATCCCAATAGTATCTCTTCACATCTTTGTAGAACTTCTTCTTCTCATATCCCGCAAGATCCAATGGTTCTTTCCCAGTAGCTAAGTAGTTAACCAAATCAGCATACCAAGGCCCCTTCTCTTTAGCTGCCTTGACCTCTTCGATCTTCTTTCCAGTCTCAATAACTGCCACCACTGACATGATAGCCATGACCTTCTCCTCAGGAAGTCCTTCATCAATAGGGATGCCATCCTCAATCCTCAATCTCGAGAGATGATCAGCTACACCATTTTCAATTCCTGGCTTGTCCCTGATCTCAAGATCAAACTCTTGAAGTAGCAGGATTCATCTCAAAAGTCTTGGTTTTGCATCTTTCTTTGCTAGAAGATGTCTCAAAGCTGTATGGTCTGTGTACACAATGACTTTGGAACCCACCAGGTAACTTCTGAACTTCTCAAAGGCAAAGACAATGACCAGCATCTCTTTCTCAGTTGTGGCATACTTCATCTGTGCATCATTCAAGGTTTGGCTCGCATAATAGATCACATGAGTCTTACCATCCTTCTTCTGCCCCAAGACAGCTCCAACAACAAAATCACTAGCATCACACATTATCTCAAAGGGGAGATCCCAATCAGGTGGCTGGACAATGGGAGCACTAACAAGTTCACCCTTTATCTTCTTGAAGGCTTCAAGACATTTTACATCAAAGCTGAAAGTGGCTTCCTTGCACAGCAACTTGGTCATTGGCCTAGCAATCTTTGAGAACTCCTTGATGAACCTTCTATAGAACCCAGCACGACCAAGAAAGCTCCTGATGTCCTTCACTGTCTTTGGTGGAGGCAATCTAACCATCACTTCAATCTTAGCCTTGTCCACCTCAATCCCCTTTTCTGAAATCTTGTGCCCAAGCACAATCCCTTCTTTGACCATGAAGTGACACATCTCCCAATTCAGCACAAGGTTGGTGTCTTCACATCTCTGTAGGACCCTGCACAAGTTGGACAAACAAGCAGAAAACAAAGATCCCTAGACAGAGAAATCATCCATGAATACCTCCACTATATCCTCAATGAAATCCGAGAAGATAGACATCATGCACCTTTGAAAGGTTGCTGGAGCATTACATAACCCAAATGGCATCCTTCGATAAGCAAAGGTGCCATAGGGGCATGTGAATGTTGTCTTCTCTTGATCATTGGGATGTATAGGGATCTGGAAGAACCCTGAATACCCATCAAGAAAGCAATAGAAAGAATCGTTTGCAAGTCTCTCAAACATCTGATCAATAAATGGCAATGGATAATGATCCTTTCTAGATGCAGAGTTGAGTTTTCTATAATCAATACACATCCTATGGCCAGTTATGGTTCTAGTTGGTATCAATTCATCCTTGTCATTTTTAACCACAGTGATACCACCTTTCTTTGGGACAACATGCACAGGAGATACCCATTTAGAATCTGAAATAGGGTAAATAACACCTTCATCTAAGAGTTTAAGAATCTCATTCTTTACAACATCCTTCAGGTTAGGATTTAACCTTCTTTGATGCTCTATAGAAGTCATTGATTCATCCTCAAGATGTATCCTATGCATGCACAAAGAAGGTGATATCCCCTTAATATCATCTAGTGAGTACCCAATTGCTTTTTTAAACTTTTTAAGTGCATTTAAAAGTTGAGAAAGCTCAAGTTCAGTAAGTTTACTACTCACAATGACAGGGTAAGTCTCATTAGGGCCTAGAAATGCATACCTTACACCATGGGGAAGAGGTTTGAGCTCCACTTTTGGTGCCTTGAGCTCACTCTAATCATCTTGTTGGATATCCTCTTGTTGAGTGGATGAAGCAGCTTGGTGAACCTCATGTGTAAGCTCCTCGTACTGGGCTTCACCATCAATCTTCTTATGAGAATTCAGCATTCTCACATAAGCATCACTCTCCTTGTTCTCAACCACTTGGACTTCTTTATCCATTGTCAAGCATGTTGCAAAAGGTCCTTAATTGCCAACTCTTCAAGTGCCAACTCTTCAAGAAGCTCATCAGCCAGAGCTTCCATCTCTTCAATGTAAAACACTTGGCCTTGCACAGTTGACTTCTTCATCACCTCTTTGATGTCAAAGTGGAGAGTGTGCTCCTTCCCCAAATGAAGATCAATCTTGCCTTCCTTCACATTGATAATGGCTCCTGCTGTGGCTAAGAATGGTCTTCCAAGGATCAAGGGATCTTTAGCTTCCTCATCCATTTCAAGCACAACAAAGTCTCTTGGAATCTCACAATTTCCAACCATCACAGGGAGGTTTTCCAGGATACCAATGGGAAACTTAACAGAGCGATCAGTAAGAACCAAGGAGAGTCTACACTTTTTGTATTGGCCGAATCCAAGCTTCTTGGCAACAGATAAGGACATGAGGCTGACACTAGCTCCCAAGTCGCATAAACACTTTTCAAACATCAAAGGGCCAATGGTGCAAGGTCGAGTAATGCATCCTGGATCCTCTAGTTTCTTAGGGATAGTCAATCTCTGAATAATGGCACTGCACTCATGAGTAAGGACCATCATACCCTCCATTTCTTTCTTCTTTGCAGCTACAACATCCTTCAAGAACTTGCTGTATTGAGGGACTAGCATGAAAGCATCAATGATGGGCATTGTGACCTGAACTTCACTCATCTGTTTCTCAAAGAGTGCCTTGTATTTCTCCAGTAGCTGCTTCTTGAACCTTCCAGGAAATGGCAGCTTAGGCTCATAAGGAGGAGGGACAAAAGAAGATCCTTTTGTTGGAGTAGCAACTTCACCATGTTCCACTGTCCTATTCTCTTCTCCAACCTTTCCTTTACCCTTAGCTTCAACAATTTTTTCCAGAATCTCTTCATCAACCTTCTCATCTACAATCACAACTTCATCATCAATGTTGATGGCCACCTCCCCACCTTGTTTCTCACCATCCTTGGGGAGAACTCTTGGAGGTAACTCTCTACCACTTCTCAAGGTGATTGCTTTCATTGGCTCCTTGGGGTTTTGCTCGGCCTTCCCAGGTAGTGTCCCTTGTTGGCGACTTGGCTGAGAGTTCATAGAAGCAAACTGGCTCTCCAAAGCTCTTATCTTGTTGTTTAACTCAGTATAGCTACTATCAATGTTGGAGTGAACAGTAACTCATGGCCAATGTCCTTTGCTGTTCTAGACTGAGCTTCCAATATTTGCTTGAACATGGATTCCATAATTGAATCCGGAGCTTTAACTTGAGAAGAGCTGCCTTGAGCTTGAGTAGACAAATTGCCTTGATTGCAGAAACCATGAGGGATGTTTTGCCAAGGCTGATAGTTCCCTTGCTGAGTGTTTTGCTTGGGCTGATATCCTCCTTGCCGGTTGTTAGGATAAGATCTCTGCTGGTAGTTGTTGTACTGAAAGTTAGGTTTTTTCCTGTACCAAGTACCATTGTTGTTGATGAAGCATAACTCTTCTTGGCCTTCCAAACCATCAACCTCAATTACCTTAGGAGTAGCCTCTTGACTAGGACCACCCACAAAGTTCATCTGCTCCTGTTTGGCTTGGTTAGCAAGAAGCAAATCCATCTTCTCCTGCAAGGATTTGATCTCCTTCTTTGTCTGGTTGTCATCAGCTCTGTTGGCTCTGTCAGCTCTGTCGTGCTCTCCACTGTAAACTGAGTCACTCTTCACCATGTTGTCAACCAGCTCCTCTGCATCTTCTTCAGATCTGCCCAGGAAGAATCCATTGCTGGCTGTATCCAATCTGGCTCTGTACTTAAGAAGAGCACCTCTGTAGAATGTGCTCAGCAAGCTCTCCTTTGAGAAGCCATGGTGGGGGCATTGAGCCTGGTAGCTTTTGAACCTCTCCCATGCTTCACTAAAGCTTTCCAGATTCTTCTTCTGGAAGCTAGAGATCTTATTTCTCAACTTGGCTGTCCTTGATGTAGAGAAGAACTTCTCCAAGAAGGCTTTCTTGCAATCATCCCAAGTGGTGATGGAGTCACTAGGGAGAGACTTCTCCCATTGGCGTGCCTTGTCCCCCAGAGAGAAAGGGAACAGCTTGAGCTTGAAAGCATCTTCGGACACACCATTGGTCTTGGACAAGCCACAATAGCTATCAAACTTGTCCAAGTGATCAAATGGGTCTTCTACAGCCAGGCCATGGTATTTGTTGTTCTCAATCACATTCAACAACCCTGGCTTGATCTCAAAGTTGTTAGCTTCCACAGCTGGTGCTTGGATGCCCAGCCTATGACCATGAATGTGAGGACGGTCATAGGTACCAATAGCTCGAGCTGGCCGCTGTGGGTGTTGTTGTTGGCGCTGTGGTCGAAGGTTGTCAGCTCCTTGACCATTGCCATCTTGAGAAACTCTGCCTTGAGGTTGATGCTGGTTTCATCCATCTCAAACCCCAACCTCTGAATTTGAGCCTGTTGCTCTTCTTCTGTTCTCCTTCTTGCTATTTCCCTCTCAAGTGTAGCTATCTCTTCAACAGTGGGAACCAGGTTTGTTGCACCCCTGATTTTTGTGTTCATACACCTGAAATGCAAAGGAAGAGGAAAAAGGAGAATCAATATAACAAGAAAAGAAAAATGATTTAGTCTCAAGTAAGTGACTAAATTCCAATGTCACAATCAACTTAGAATTTGGCAACGGCGCCAATTTGATGAGAAGAGTTTTCAAGGCTCCTAATCAAATGTTATAGTATAAAGGATGTCAAACCAGTTCTAAGTGATCACCAAGCAAAGGGAATGCAAGCCTATGCTTAATCTAAATGCAACCATTAAGAGAGATGGTTTTTAAACTAAGACAATACTTAGATGCAATAAAAGATGAAACTTTCTTTCAATATGAGGAGAAGAGACCCATGGGTATAGGGACTTGATCTTAAATGATTAAGGTTCAATCCAAGATGTCAAACTTTCAATCAATCTAATTCCTTATGCCTAGAGATTATGCTTGAACAAACTCTATCCCTAGATGAATGCTCTTTTGCAATGATCACCCAAGTACATCAAATCCCTTTGACTGTAATGATCAAATCAAACAATAAGAATGAGTCTAATAGCAATCCTAGCTTCTTTAACAACTAATCCCTTAGGTAAAGCAAGCGAAAAGCATAGATGAGTTGGTTCAGGCATTTCATCGAACACCTTCCGGACATGAATGCCTAAAGCTCTATGTTTGAGAGGCCAACTCAAATATAGCATTAAGAACACTAAATCATGCAAGGAAAGGATAGATCTAACACTAAACACCTTGGATCTACACTTAATCACTCTCAATCACCCTAACCCATGAATCTTAAATGGATCTACTCACTAATCCACATGCTTACTCTTAAACCCATGAGAGATTCAAGCTTAAACATGTAAAGAAAGAAAGAAGATGAAATCAAACACTCAAGAACACAAAGATGAGATGAGATTATGGTTCAAACATAAAGCTTTTAACTCAAAGGTTTTTGTTCTTAGAGAGAAAATAACATAAGTCCTGATGAAGGCCTTTTTGCAAGTCCTTTCAAATGTTGTAGTATATAAGATGTCAATCCAATTCTAAGTGATTCTAATGCAAAGGGAATGCAAGTTCATGCTTAAGCTAAGTGCAACCAATATAGTGAAGATGAGATTATAACTAAGACAATACTAAAAAGTAATAAAAGAGTGAAATTTCTTTCTCAATGAAGCAAAGGGATTCTTGGGACAAGGGAATTGACTTTGGGTGACTAAGCTTCAATCTAGGATGGCAGCAACACAATCAATCTAACACCTTAAACCTAGACACAATCCTAAGCAAACTCTATGGTCAAGAAGAATGCTCATTCACTAACATATTTCAAGCATCAATTGGTCATTAATTGAATAACATGCAAGCAATCATTAAGAACAAGTCTAATAGCCATCCTAACACCTTTACAACAAATGGTCATTGGTAAAGAATGTTAAAAGCATTGAAGAGTTGGTTCAGGCATTTCATCATACACCTTGTGGGCAGGAAATGCCTATAAGCCTATTTTGATATGGTGTAGACCAAAATGGCATTAAGAACACTCAACTAGCAAGGATTAAGAAGGATCTACACTAGAACATCCTAGATATACACCTAATCACCCTTAGTCTCCCTAGCCCATGAATCCTAAATAGATCTACTCACTAATCTTCATGATTAACCTTAAACCCATGGTTGAATTAAGAGAAATCATGTTGAGAAGCAAGTTTAATCAAATAATCACAAAGAAATAAGAAGAAAAGAGACTTAAGATTAAATCTTTCTTCAAGGTTTCAATGTTCTTAGAGAGAAAAGAAGATAGATCTCTTAATGAGATTACAAGAGTATTTATATGAGGCTTGAAAACCCTTGGAAATATAAAACAAAATTACTAAAATATCCTTGGTGCCAAGTGATTTTCGACCAATCAGAATCAAGAGGAAGGGAAGAAGCTGAGCCACCTGGGTCAGGCTGGGCAGGTCCATGGTCGGGTGTGACCAGCCGGGTGCTCTCCATCGTCCGGACAGCCCAGCCGTGTGGGTGGGAGCAGTCAGGTGTGCATGTCCGGGTGTGTCTCGTACGCGGGTAGGAAGGACGGGTGGGACATCCGGGTGTGTGCACCCGCGTGCATTCTTGGCATTCGTCCATCATCCAGCCGTGCGGGTGCTTTTGGCCGGGTGGTCCTGTCCGGGTGCCTCCATGCGCGGGTGGGAACGGACGGGAGTGCAAGGTCGGGTGTGTGCTGGTCCGTTCTCCCATCGCCCCGTGCGGGTGCCTCTGCCCGGGTGCCTCCAGGCCGCATGCGTTCTAGTCGTCCAGCACAATCAGGACGTGCGGGTGCTTGTCCCCGGGTCGTCCTGGCCGCGTCCTGAGCTTGTCCAGGCATGGTTGGATGGTCGACCTCGGGTATGCTCACCCGGGTGGAACTGATATGCCCTCAGTGTTTTGATCATAAATCCTCCAATATGGCTCCAAATGACTTGAAACCACTTCCATTGGAAATCTAACTCGAAATTCCATGTCTCCACCACATCTTAGCATCAGAAGATATTTCTAAGGCCTCCTTCAATGTTCATCTTTAAACCCCTCTTTTTCATCACAAAATTCTCAAACATCTCCAATATCTCCAAAGTATACTCCAACACCTGATAGAGACTTATGAATGCAAAATGAGCCTAAAGATGCCGAATGCCTAATCTAAATGAGTAAAAATGCACAAGATATGATAGCTAAAAACATGTAAATATGCAAGACATCAACTCCCCCACACTAGACCTTTGCTTGTCCTCAAGTAAACTTTTCAAACACAAGGGAGATGGAGGCATGGATGGGAGCAAAGCCAAAATAAACACTCATAGCATTCAACTTGACATCCTAAAGAAACATAGCAAATAGCATCAGAAAAACTCTCTTATTATGCTCTAGCTTCACAAGGCCTATCAATTACTCTTTATGCCTCTACACAAGGTGCAATGCCTATCAACCAACATGTTCTCTTAACCAGCCCTAACATTGATTCACACACACACACACACACACAAGGTGAATTCTCACAAATGGGCACATGATCTCAATCATTTGGCTAGGTGATCAAATGGTCTAACATGGATGAAAAGGAGGGTTCAATGCATCATTTCAAGGTGGCAATCACTCAAAAATCAAAGAGCTTGATCATTATGCAAAATTTATCTAAGACTAGGAGAAATTCATGCATACATGGATCCATCCTCATCATTCTATCCAAATCCTAAGTGATTACAAGTTCTACACCCTTTTTATTCATCCCATAACCCCAAATGAAAATATACTCACATCACGCACCCAATGAACATTTTCTTTCTCATGATTAAACCTCCTAGGACCCCTATTCATTTTTCTAAGCTCTAACTCTTAAGTTTTTCCTTCCCCACTATCTTATTGATTCTTTCTTTCTTTGTTTTTTTTTTTTTTTTTTTATACATGAGGGGGAAGGTCAAAACATCAATCAAGAGCTTTTCACCTTTCATTTCTAGGTCCCTAGGGTTCTTCTTTCTTATCATACTCATTTGTTCATCAATCTCAACATTGTTACACTCCAAACCCCAAGATACAAATCATTAAGTAATAAACACCTCACTCACCATCCTAGAAGCTAGCTCAAATGATGACCTTATGCTAGCAAGAGATGAGAACAAATCCATGTCGCTCCCAATACTCTCAAGATTTTGCACATGACAAGCTATCAAAAGAGGCCTCACTCATGCAAATCAATGTAGGCTTCAAGGAATGGATATGGTTCAAAGGTATGGAGTGCCATTTGGGTTAACAAAGAGTGGTGCAATGGGAAAAGATAACCCAAATATGTATGAGATCCATGACTAAGTATGCAAATGCCCATATGCAAGAGAGATTAAGTTCATTCAAGTCTAAGTTCAGGATGGAGCTGGTCTTAAGAACAATGCCAATATCAAGCAAGCAAGCAAGTTTCAAGAAGAGTTTTCAAGGCTCAAAGCATGCAAGCTTTTTCAAAAGATGCTCAAGCTACCTGATATGTTTAACTAGGGTGTCAAATTCAGTGCAAACAAGTGTTCTTTACAAGGCAATGTTCCATATGCAAATGAATGCACCCTATATGCTCTAGACTCAATCCTAAGGATGCAAGTGATGCAATCCACATGATTCAAAAATTTAAAATTTTTTGGATTTTCTATGCAATTATGAATGTACAATGCAATGCATGAGACTCAAAATCACAAAGCAAACATGATCAAATATCCGGTACCTCCCCCACACTTAAATCACACAGTCTCCTGTGTGAGTAAGAGAGAAGGAGATACCCCAACAAGACCAAAGCAAATGTATATACAAGAAGGGTTGGAGTGATACCACACAAGGAAATTTGGGCATGGTGCTTGTGTCATGACAAGGAGCTGTCTTGGTTCATAGCAACTAGAGGAGGCTGCTACATGGCAATCATAAGGCTTAGGTGGTTCACCACCTTTCTTCTCTCAACCTGAAAATCTTGACCACTCTTACTGAAAAATTAAAATTGCAAAGATATGTACATGGATAACCATGGGACTTCCTCCCAAGTGAGCTTGTTTTGAGTCACTAGCTTGACTACCTTTTCTCTTGGGCTAGTGAGAAGGAGGATCCTTCCCACCTTCAAGAGTGATGGAGAGGACCTGAGAGAGAAGCTCTTGAAGCTTCATTGGGTCATCTTGGAGCTGAGGGTTGATGATGGCTCTAGCACTTGAGAATGGTGTGGATCTGCCCTTGTGCTTGATCTTGTACTCATTGACACCATCCTTGAACTTCTTTGGATGGAGAGTGAGAGTGTGTGAGAGCAAATCAAGAGGTAGAGGATGAGGCTCTTTCACTATCTCCCTCTCAAGTGCAGCAATCTCTTCAACAGAAGGAACCAAGTTACATGCCCCTCTGCTTCTTGTGATCATACACCTGAAAGTCAAATATAGAAGAAGCAAGAGAATCAATATCACAAGAAAATAAAAATGACTTATTCTCAAGCAAGTGATTAAATCCCAATGTCAAAATCAACTTAGAACTTGGCAACGGCGCCAATTTGATGAAGGCCTTTTTTCAAGTCCTTTCAAATGTTGTAGTATATAAGATGTCAATCCAATTCTAAGTGATTCTAATGCAAAGGGAATGCAAGTTCATGCTTAAGCTAAGTGCAACCAATATAGTGAAGATGAGATTATAACTAAGACAATACTAAAAAGTAATAAAAGAGTGAACTTTCTTTCTCAATGAAGCAAAGGGATTCTTGGGACAAGGGAATTGACTTTCGGTGACTAAGCTTCAATCTAGGATGGAAGCAACACAATCAATCTAACACCTTAAACCTAGACACAATCCTAAGCAAACTCTATGGTCAAGAAGAATTCTCATTCACTAACATATCTCAAGCATCAATTGGTCATTGGTTGAATAACATGCAAGCAATCATTAAGAACAAGTCTAATAGCAATCCTAACACCTTTACAACAAATGGTCATTGGTAAAGAATGTTAAAAGCATTGAAGAGTTGGTTAAGGCATTTCATCATACACCTTGTGGGCAGGAAATGCCTATAAGCCTATTTTGATAAGGTGTAGACCAAAATAGCATTAAGAACACTCAACTAGCAAGGATTAAGAAGGATCTACACTAGAACATCCTAGATCTACACCTAATCACCCTTAGTCTCCCTAGTCCATGAATCCTAGATAGATCTACTCACTAATCTTCATGATTAACCTTAAACCCATGGTTGATTTAAGAGAAATCATGTTGAGAAGCAAGTTTAATCAAATAATCACAAAGAAATAAGAAGAAAAGAGACTTAAGATTCAATCTTTCTTCAAGGTTTCAATGTTTTTAGAAAGAAAAGAAGATAGATCTCTTAATGAGATTACAAGAGTATTTATATGAGGCTTGAAAGCCCTTGGAAACATAAAACAAAATTACTAAAATGTCCTTGGTGCCAAGTGATTTTTGACCAATCAGAATCAAGAGGAAGGGAAGAAGCTAAGCCACCCGGGTCAGGCTGGGCTGGTCCATGGTCGGGTGTGACCAGCCGGGTGCTCTCCATCGTCAAGACCGTCCAGCCATGCGGGTGGGAGCAGTCGGGTGTGCATGTCCGGGTGTGTCTCGTACGCGGGTAGGTAGGACGGGTGGGACGTCCGGGTGTGTGCACCCGCGTGTGTTCTTGGCGTTCGTCCATCATCCAGCCGTGCCGGTGCTGTTGGCCGGGTGGTCCTGTCTGGGTGCCTCCATGCGCGGGTGGGAACGGACGGGTGTGCAAGGTCGGTGTGTGCTGGTCCGTTCTCCCATCGCCTCGTGCGGGTGCCTCTGCCCGGGTGCCTCCAGGCCGCGTGCGTTCTAGGCGTCCAGCACAATCAGGACGTGCGGGTGCTTGTCCCTGGGTCGTCCTGGCAGCGTCCTGAGCTCGACCAGGCATGGTTGGATGGTCGACCTCGGGTATGCTCACCCGGGTGGAACTGATATGCCCTCAGTGTTTTGATCATAACTCCTCCAATATGGCTCCAAATGACTTGAAACCACTTCCATTGGAAAGCTAACTTAGCATCAGAAGATATTTCTAAAGCCTCCGTTTATGTTCATCTTTAAACCCATCTTTTTCATCACAAAACTCCCAAACATCTCCAATATCTCCAAAGTATACTCCAACACCTGATAGAGACTTATGAATGCAAAATGAGCCTAAAGATGCCTAATGACTAATCTAAATGAGTAAAAATGCACAAGATATGATAGCTAAAAACATTTAAATATGCAAGACATCAAGTCCAACATTGGGGATAACAAGGGTACTTATACTTGGCTTAAAAGCCCTAAAAACATCATAGAAAATGACTAAAATGCCCTTGGAAGCAATTAGGTCTCGACCAATAGGAAAACATCTTGAAAAACGCTCAGGGTGAGGTAGGACGGTCCGGCCCGCGCATGTCCGACCTGCGCAGGACCGTCCGGTCCATTCCTCGTCCCGCACGGGTGTGCTGACCCGAGCGTCCCGTCCCGCGCGTCCGTGCTGCTTTGTCTGGCTTTGTCCTGCGCGGGTAAGTGAACCCGAGCACTCCAGGCCACGCATCTGCCTGGGCGTCCAGCTCTCCATGCGCGGGTGAGGTAGACCAAGCATGTCCATCCGGGCGTCCGGCCGAGTCAAATCGAAGCCATCTCTGCCCAAACTAGGCCAAACTCCTTTATCTCATTCTTGCATCAGAACCACTCTCAACACATTCTTTTACTCCATGGGACACTCCAATACCTGATAAGGACTTATGAATGCAAAATGGGTCCTAAAGATGCCTAAACCTTAACCTACAAGACAAAGAATGCATAATAAAGATGGCTAAATCAATGAAAATATGCAAGACATCAACATAACAACTTGAAAACTGTTTCAGACGACAAGTTTTAGACGAACTTGATTTTGTCATTTGGGGATGCCACAACCGAACATATTGCATCAGATATGTATTCAATCTTTGAATTTGGCCTCCAGAAGTTTGCATTGCCGATCTTAGCCACATCAATCCACACCTTGCTTGAATTTGGACCTAGGGGTACAAAGTGACACAACTCATTCGGATTCGTTGAAGCTACTCTTCCTTCAGCTACCTTACGTCCAGAGTTGTTGCAATCCAAGAGAATACACTTCTGCACTTCTGGTCGAATTAGTGCTTTCTGGACTCTACAACTCAAACAAGTTGATAGAAGCAAGTTCCAACATCAATTAAAGACTTAACATTAATCATCAGACAAAAAAATAAAATAACTTCACGTCAATAACATACCACTGTTTTTTTCTTGGCTGGTTTCGAAGGTGATGCTATTTTCTTGCCTGCACATTTAGTAGATGTTGCTTCTGTAGCGGTTGTAGGCATGACTTCAACCTTTAGGACTGGCCATGGTATTTTCTCGCTAAGTTCATCACCAATCAAGAACATATCAGTGGTTGGCCTCCACAAATATGCCTGATCATTGAACACCTTCACAACTTCGATACTAAAAGCATTGGGACCTAAAGGTATATTGTTAACCATCTCTTTGGATTTAGATGAGCACACGAGACCTTTAGCAATAACCTCATCCTCGTCATTGGTCCAATCATATATCTTGCATATTTGAGATTCCCCTTACTTGTTTTGCTAAAATGTAAGAAGGTAATTTGGAGATAACACAATTGTTGTAAGAAGAAAACAAGATTTGAAATTTTACCATCGATATATCTTCAGAAAAGTTTGGATCCCTATCAAAAATAACTTTATCCATTGGCCAAGCTATTTTGTATCCCACAGCTTCATCAAGAGTTAACACATCCGTCGTAGGCCTCCAAAGTGAAGCTACTGATCTTAGTGCAGACTTAACAACGAGAGCCACTTCATTAGGACCAATTGCTATACGACCAATTTTGTACATCGGTTCAGCAGAGCAGAATTCTCCTTCACCAACAACAACATCTTCTGATTCAATCCAATCCAGTATTTGTACTCTGAATCCTTCTTTGAATCCACCACTACTCTCAGATGTTTCAGTATCACTATTACTTTTCTGAGAGAAGGCAAAGGAAATCGTAAATGTCTTAAAACTAATTGACCAAATGTAATGAAAAGGATTACCTTCTTCCCAGCTAAGACTCACACCATTCCCTTTAACTCTTCAATCTTACTTTTCATTTCTGCAATCTTTGCGTCTCTAAATTGCAGAAATGCTAGCTTAGTAGCCGTAATCCCTCTACCAAACCCCCTTACTCGTCTAAGTTTGTCTTTTCCCAAAACCTTGCTCACAGCATCTTCCCTTATGTTATCAGCAGCTGATGTTGAGTCCATTTGACTGTCAAGTGACTTTATTTGTTCCTAATACATTCATTTAAACAAAAAATAACTCATTGACATAATCTATTAATTATACACAATATACAACTTGCATAATTCTTACAATAGTCTCAGCAAACTGGGGCTTCACAGGTCTACTATCAGCATGAGTGTGTCCCGCAATCCATACCTTACTCATACTCACCTTACTTGGGTCTTTACTATTTTTTTTTCTATACAAAAACAGACATATCTCAGTACCATTTTAATCTAACAAGCTGTACAATATATAGATGTTTGACTACTCTTTTACCATATCTTCAGCTAAACGAAGCTTTCCTTTGCGGCTGGTGGTGTGAGGAATCTGATTTCTTCTCATCTCTCTGTGCTTGTTACTCATTTCCTACAATATAAATATGACAGTGATTAAATCTATAAGACATGACCTTTAAGGATGAAATTTACTTAGTTGTAGATAACTCACCGTGAAAGTTTTGGTAGTTTTGCTCTTAACCCAAGAGTTCCACACTTGAATGGATGGGATGTTACTCGGTTTTAAATCTATTCTCCCAGCTGAAGTCTTTGCAGCACGTACTTGTGACACTAGCCTCGACTTCACAGCTTTCTGCCACTCCTCTTGCAAGATAAACCTCCCCTGCATCACAATAAGGAAATGTCAAACATGTTTATAATTTCATCTTGCAGTTCAACAAAACATATTAATATATATATATATATATATATATATATATATATATATATATATATATATATATATATATATATATAAACCTGAATTTCTTCCCACATTGTTGCTTTAGTCGCTGCATCAAGATTTCTCCAATCAGCAAGTGTAACCGGAACATGTTCCCTCACAAGAGGACCAACAAAAGACGATAGTGTTACTGAACCAGGTCCGATATGATCACCAAAGTCAATGAATGTGACCATAATCTTTTCATTGGGATTTTCAGCCACTCTACGCATCTTTGTTGGTCCTCTTTTATTTTTCTTTCACTTTAACCCCTGCTAGCTCAACTCCTTCAGTACTAGGAATCTCATCATCTTGAGCATTGCTAACTCCATCTTCTCCCATATTGAGAGCGTCTTCTTCGTTCCCTTTCTCATTGCTAACTCCATCTTCTTTCATATCGGGAGCTTCTTCTTCGTTCCCTTTCTCATTGAGAACTCCATCATCTTCCATATTGGCCGCTTCTTCTTCATTCTCTTTCCCACTGAGTACTCCATCTTCTTCATCCTCTCCTTCTATCCCAGCATCTTCTTTATCATCTTGAGACATTGCCTTCTCAGCCTGATCAGCCGTATCTTCTTCCACAACACCACCATCTTCCGATGTTACATCTTCTACCTCATAATTTTGAGCAGGTGTTACATCTTCTACCTCATCATCTTGAGCAGCCACTTTCTTGATTCTACGACTTTTCTCGTTGGCGTAGAACTAAATTGTTTTTTGGGGAAGCCGTTTTCGTTTCACATTTAGTGTTGTTGCAGAAGCAACTTGCGGAGTTGGATCTACTACCTCCAAGCCTTGATTACGTCTACTCCGATGAGAACCAACTTGTCCTCCTCCTTTTGTCTTTTCCATATCTGAAACTGATAAACAAAGAACAGATTCAATCAAAGTAAAATCAAAATCAAAATCTAAACCGAACATCACAAACTTGGACATGCATGTGTTAACAGAAACTAAGAATAGAAACCCAAAATCAAAATCGGCAAAATCACAAACGTTCACATCAATCAAAATCGAAACCCACAATCAAAATCGAAACCTAAAATCAAAAGAGATTCGAATCAAAGAGATACCAATCGACATGCATGTTCACACAAACATAGAATCAAATCGAAGAGATATCAAAATCATGGAGGAAACTTTCTAATATAAACTCAGAATCATATCGAAACTCATACCAATTGAAGCTTCGATTCGAGAGAACTCTCGGGATTTTCTTCGAAACTATGAAGAACAAAGGGTTTTGATTCTAGGGGAATGGGTTTCGATTTTAACTTAAGTACTTTTTTAATATATTTTATCATATACGATAGCATTTATTTTTTGATTTGAAATGGTAAGGCGCCTCCACTTACCAAATTAACGCGGCTGAATTATAGTATTTTCCCGCGATTACAAACATAGCTTTTAAATTTAATAAACACTATTATAAAGGCCAGTGTTGGTATACAATAGCAGAAAAGCCAAAACGCTATGCCACGATGCTATTAATACCCACATTTCCTGTAGTGCAACTAATGGCTCCGAAGGAGAACTTTATCGGCATCTCGATCAGTGCGATCTCGTCCGCAAAAGAAGTATCTGTGTAAGAGTCGGGACCACTCTTTCGAATCGGGGGAGCTACTCCGGGAGTCTTTCCACCATGGACAGTATGGCATCGAACTTCTTGGAGAACAGCTGCTCCAGATAGGAGGTTACGGAAGACCTCACCGCCATTACTTCCCTGGGCGTTTCCATATCGGGCTCCGGCTCGGAGTCACATTCCTCGAGGTTATGGATCTGGGTATCTCTGGCCTCCTCCCGGTTTTCCTCGTTTCCATTAAGCGCCGGTTGCGGATTAGTCGCGTCTCCCCCGGAGTTGGGTGTCTCCAACGTGGGCATAGGCCGGATTCAAGTTCGGAAGCGACACTTCTTGTTGCTAGCCGTGTTAAGGGCTTGGTTTTCGTGTCGGAGAGAAAGATTCTCAGCCTCGAGCTGGTCGAGCTTCTCCGCGCTTTGTTCCAGCCGTTTGGAGTGTTCGTCCAGCTTGTCTTTCAAACTCTGAACTTCCGAGAAGATCTCTGGGTTCTCTGCGGCATCTTCCCGAGCTTTCTGCAGCTCGGTTATTTGGCTTTGCAGGCAGTCTTGTTGCCCTAGAGCTCAGCTTCTCTCCGAGTGGATTCCGGTAACTCGTCTCGCTCATCCACCGTGATAGGTCATGGATTTTACCCACTATTGACCATGATTTACATATGATTTTGGAATCATTTATATGTATTTAGAGTAGTTTTAGAGTTTTTACAGGTTCAGGTACTCATGGAAGGAGAATGACCGTTTTGGAGCATTTTGGAGCTAATGTGAGAGCCTTGCTAAAACAGAGAAGCGGCTGATGCTTGAAGAGTCATACCAACTGACGGTCACCAATAAAAATCGATCGATATGCATTCCTTGCCATCGATCGACGGCCATATCGATCGATGGCGTAGCGATCCGAGAGTTAATGACAAATTAGAAGATTTCAAGTTTCACAAAGTTCCATTATTTACATCCTAAGTCCCTGGCCGCCTGTTAGGCTATATTATTAGAGTTTTGTACTACTTTAGAGGCAGATATGTTGAGAGACTTGCCTAGAGACTTTTAGACCCAGTTTTGGAGAGAAGCAACCTTGCTACCTTGGAGAGAGAGCTTAGGATTGGAGAGAGAGATCTGAACTTCATAAACAGAGAAGATCTTAAACTCACTCGCTTTCATTACTCTATTTATTGTTTCTCTTACTTTTCATTTATTTAAGTATTATTCAGGCCATCATAACTATGTTTCTTATGAGTATGTCTGAGTAGTCTTATTGTTAGTAGGTTTCTCATAAGGTTGATTATGTATTGCTAACATGAACTGTTTTTAGGGTCTTTTAAATAAAGTTCTTCATCTAGTTGCTCTTAATGCTAATGTTTAGGATTGGTCACCCTTAACTTAGATCCTAGGATTAATTTGGACAAGTGAGAACTTGACCAAATACCTGAAATTAAACTAGCATGATCTAATCAAACTAGATACACACGAGAGTTGGTCTAGTAAGATTAGAGAACCTATCAAACCCGATCTTAAAGCTGGCAAGAAGCAATATTGATCGACACAACGACAGTTGTATCGATCGATATTGTGAAAGGTGTATCGATCGATATTCAAAAGTAATAATCGATCGACACTTTCTTGTGAATCCTAAACGAGAGTTTGGATCCGAGATCTAGTTGAAGATAATCTAGTTGATTGTACCTAAAGTTTGAGTTCAAGAACAATTAATATTCATAAACCCTTAATACCCCAAACAAGTTGCATACTTGTCATACCTGAGATATACCTGAATCTAGTTGTTTCCCATCTGTTAAACAACCTCAATTCAAACTAATTGAACAATTACGCTGTTCACCAATTCATTTTCTGCTTAACACCTTCTTGTCTAGCTTTATTTCGAAGACTATAAATCTATTGTGTAATCCTAGAGTCTCTGTGGATTCGATCCCTAAGTACTATAACAGAACCTTTTATTTAAGAGAGTAAAGTCACTCATTGGGGTAATTTGAGTGATATCAAATTTGGCACCGTTGTCGGGGACTCTTTCTTATTACCATTAGATTATGTTTAAAATATAGTCTAGATTTTATTTTCGTAATTGCTAAAAAAAAATTTCCTCTTACCCCGCTTAAACAGGTACGTAAGATGGAGAATATGGATTTCGGCCGAGCATCGATCGACACGCTGACAAACATATCGAGCGACGAGTCGATAGAAAAATCGATCGACACCCCGCTTCAAATAACGATCAACGCCACATCGCCGGAAGCAGGTAAGTCCTCTCTTACCGATCTTGCTGATAAGGAAGTAGTCCTAGGAGGAAAAAAAGGTCAACTAAGCAACACAATTAACCAAACTATAAATGAATAGGGGACTGCAATCCCTGTTATATTCAACTATGAATAATGACGAAGGAACAAAATTTCCTTTGCAAGACTACTTAATCCTGGCAGAACCTATTCCAATAGGTCGGCCATTAAGCTACCAGAAGATAACACAAGGAGATCTGAGCTTAAACTCAAATTCCTTTTTCTGGTACGCAAAAATCCCTTTCGTGGATCTATCTCAGAGCATCCGCACGAACACATCGAAAATCTAGAAGACCTGATACCTGACGAATACAATCACTGTAGACTTTTCTCGTTTTCCTTAGAGGGAGATGCCAAAAAATAGTTAGATCAACTACCAGAAGGGTCTCTAACCTGCTGGAAGGAAATTAGGAGTGCATTCATTAATTACATTTTTGATGATGCGCGATATTGGGACATGAGAAAGAAAATTTCTACATTCTGCCAAGATCCATGAGAATCATTCAAAAGCGCTTGGGGAAGATTCGAGGGTTATCAACTCGAGTATCCCCACCATGGCTATTAAGAACCACAACTGATTAACATCTTTTATGGAGGTATTAGCTTGCATTATTATGTTTGACACCGCAAGTGAAGGAAGATTCAGCACCAGGAGCCCTGAAGAAGCAAAACGGTTAATCAAAAACATAGCAACGGGTAGATCTTACGAGATGATGTACGTAGAAAGTGGAAGAGGAATTGATTCAGTGGACGGACCACAATTTTCTGAGATTAAAGAATACTTAGAATCACTTCACACCTTCTTATCAGAGCAAAACCAATTTGGAATATCCCAATTGGATGATGATGATGATGCTCCGACCAATCTTGAGGAACAAATCAACTCTGTCAGTAGGACTAGCCCACGAGGTCAGCATCTCAATCACAACATTGATAGCTTTATCCGAAATTATGATGCTACAGTCGGATCACATCAAGGCAGGGCAAGGTTTAGATTGAACCAAGCCATAACGGGAAATCATAGAATGGCAAATGACCTAAATGGAAAGATAAACATTGTCCACAGTGAGCTGTTTAAGAAATTTGACGTTCTAAGTGAACAAATTAAGAGATTAGAAGGTCAAGTGGCAGAAAATGCGACTGCTATTAAAAGATAAACAAGGTGTCTCCCTGGGAGAACTGATGCGAACCCAAGACATCACGTCAGTGTCGTACTCCTGAGAAGCAGAAAACGCCTTACTCCAGGCACGAAAGAAAACACTTCTACGGACAAACTCGCTGAAACTGTGGACACCGGTAAAAGTAGATCCCATCCGAAACTTCTCGATGATAGTGATCCAAGTCCGGGACCTTCTCATGAAAAAGACAAAACCAATAAAACCAAAAAAGCTGAGAAGGTACCTATCAACCTCGATGAAGAAAGCGAAGAATCGGAAGAAGGGGTAAAAATTGATCGACAAAAACAAAACTAATGTCGATCGACAACCCATTCCTAATGTGGAGAAATCGACAACACCATCCAACCTTGTGATAGAAAGGGTGTATAGAACTCTACCTCCATTCCCTCCCAGTAAGTCGCAAACTAAGCGAGAATTGGATAAAGCAGTCCGCAAGAAAGCGTTTGATAAAATCACGGTAGAAATGCCGCTGGGTGATGCCATCAAAGTCTCGCCCACTATAAAGAAATATGTAAAAGAAATGGTGGCTAGAAGTTTTCCAACCGGGGAGCACAATGTCATGACGATTTCCAAGGAAGTAAGTGCTATGATCCGAGACGAAACTCCGATCAAAAGACCTGACCCTAGCAGCTTCTTACTCGATTGCATTATCCAAAATAGACACTTCCCCCGATCCCTTTGTGATCTCGGCGCTAGTGTCAACTTAATGCCGCACTCTGTTGCGACATCCCTCGGATATAATGAGTTTGAACCAACTCCTATCACCTTGGTTCTTGCTGATAGATCTGCCAGAATGCCTAAAGGAATACTTGAGGACATACCTATATAAATTAATGGTTGTCATGTGCCAACAGACTTCGTTGTGCTACATTATGAGCATGAACCAAAATACCCCCTCATTTTAGGAAGGCCGTTCCTAGCTACGGCTGGTGCAATCATCGACGTCAAGGAAGGCTGGATATGTTTGAATATTGGAGATATTCCAATGAGGTTTGATATGGAACGATTGATGAAACGTCCTTTAATCAATATCCAAGCTTCCTATGAGGATGATATTTCCGAGTTAGCTGAAGAATCTTTCGTGGATTCATGCTCAGACAAACCTTTAGAAGATGCACTTGACCTTACTGAAAAAGAAATATTCGGCATAAATGGCAGAACAGACGATTACAAGTGTTGATAACGAAGAGGATGATGAATCGGAGATAAATGTCTATCGATATCTGCATCACACCGTCTATCGACAACCGTCCTCTTTAGACAATTTGAGCGCAGAAAATGCACCAAAGGTAAAGCTGAAACAGTTGCCTGCCGGACTCAAGTACGCTTTTCTTTATAAAAATCCCTATCCGGTGATTGTCAACGCCAATCTAACCAATGAGGAACTTGCTCTCTTACTAAATAAACTGCATAAGTATAGAAAAGTCCTCAGATATTCTCTCGAGGATATCCCTGGTATCTCCCCTGATCTGTGCATGCATCGTATTCACCTGGAGGATGAATCTAAATCATCAATGTAGCAGCAAAGGTGGCTTAACCCAAATCTTAAAGTGGTAGTTAAGAAAGAAATTATCAAACTCCTCGATGCTGGTGTCATCTACCCGATTTCAGACAGTAATTGGGTAAGTCCTATGCATGTTGTCCCTAAGAAAGGTGGCGTTACTGTTGTTAAGAATGATAAAGATGAACTCATCCCTATGAGAACTGCTATTGGACATCGCATGTGTATCGATTATAGAAAGCTAAACGCCGTCACCAGAAAGGAGCACTTTCCCTTACCATTCATAGATCAAATGTTGGAAAGATTAGCAAATCACCAATATTAATTTTTTCTCGATGGATATTCCAGATTCTTTTGAATCCCTATACATCCAAACGATCAGGAAAAGACAACCTTTGCATGCCCTTATGGAACGTTCGCGTATCGCAGAATGCTGTTGGGTCTTTGTAATGCTCCCGCTACCTTCCAACGATGCATGATGTCTATCTTTACAGGTATGATAGAAGATTTCATGGAAGTTTTCATGGATGATTGATAGCTTGCATATTTACATGTTTTTAGCATCCATATCTTATGCATTTTGATCATATAAGTTAGGCATTAGGCATTAGGCATGTTTAGGTCCATTTTGCATTCATTTGTCCTTATCAGGTGTTGGAGTATGCTTTGGTGTGATTTGAGGTGTTTGGAAGCCTTATGGCCCCAAAAGAGATGAAGAATCAAGTTTGGCCATGAAAAGAGAAGTCAAATCCATGATCTGGTCAAGACAAAGATGAGCATGGACAGAGACCTTAGAGATGTCTCCTGCTGCTAATATTTTGTGGAGACACACAAAATTGAGTTAGATTTCCAATGGAGGTGGTTTCAAGTCATTTGGACCTGTATTGGAAGAGTTATCATCAATTCACTTGAAGCATTTCAGGCTTGCCGGGTAGAGACGGCCGGGTTCAAGCAGCCGGCCGGGAAAAGAGCAGCTGGATGGAAGTGGTCCGGTCCGGGATGACTGAGCCTGGGAGAGGCACCCGGTCTTCTGAGTGGTGCTGGAGGAGACCAGACCGGGTAGACCTGTCCGGGAAGGGACACCCGGTCGGCAGAGATGGATCAAGGCATGTCCGGACGGCCGGGAAGGAGAAACCAGGGAACGGAACCTTGACGGGCTTGACAAGGACCAAGACAACCTTGGACCGGGGTGGCCTGACCGGTTTGGGACACGCTGGTTCACCCCTGACCGAAAATCCAACCCCTCTTCCCATTGGTTGAAGCCCATTTGGCTCAAGAACTTTTTAGTAATTTTGTTTTATGTTTCTAGGGCTTTCAAGCCTTGTATATATACTCTTATATCTCCCAATTTGGGACTTGTCTCTTTTTCTCTCAAAAACACATTTGGATCTTGAATAAAGTTTGGATCTTGGATCCTTTTTCTTTTTTTATTCTTGTGTTCTTGAGCATCTGTTGCTCTCTAATCATGGTTAACCTTGAATTCTTCATGGGTTTAAGGGAAAACATGTCTATTAGAGAGTAGATCATCTTAGGCTTCATGGGCTTGGGAGATTTAGGGTGATTAAGTGTAGATCCAAGGTGCTTAGTGTTAGATCTATCCTTTCCTTGCATTGATTTGGTGTTCTTAATGTTATATTTGGGTTGGCCTCTCAAACATAGAGCCATAGGCATTTCATGCCCGAAAGGTGTTCTATGAAATGCCTGAACCAACTCATCTATGCTTTTAGCTTGCTTTGCCTAAGAGATTAGTTGTCAAAGAAGCTAGGATTGCTATTAGACTCATTCTTTATGCTTGTTTTGATCATTACAGCCAAAGAGATTTGGTGTACTTGGGCGATCATTGCAAAAGAGCATTCATCTAGAGATAGAGGTTGCTTAGTTTTGTTGTCTAGGCATAAGGTTGATAGATTGAATGTTGCTGCCACCTTTAGATTGAAGCTTGATCACCCAAGGTCAATTCCCTTGCCCTGTGAGTCCTATTGCTTCATATTGAAAGAGAGATCATTACTTTATTGCATTTTAGTTTAGTTTTAGTTCATTTCACTCCACTCTACTGATTGCACTTAGATTAAGCATAGACTTGCATTCCCTTTGCATTGAAATCACCTAGGATTGGTTCGACAATCTTTTATACTACATCATTTTATTAGGACCCTAGAAAAGTCCTTTCATCAAATTGGCGCCGTTGCCGGGGATCGAACCCGGGTCACCCGCGTGACAGGCGGGAATACTTACCACTATACTACAAGTTGATGTCTTGCATATTTACATGTTTTAAGCATCCATATCTTATGCATTTTGATCATATAAGTTAGGCATTAGGCATGTTTAGGTCCATATTGCATTCATTTGTCCTTATCAGGTGTGGAGTATGCTTTGGTGTGATTTGAGGTGTTTTGAAGCCTTATGTCCCCAAAAGAGATGAAGAATCAAGTTTGGCCATGAAAAGAGAAGTCAAATCCATGATCTGGTCAAGACAAAGATGAGCATGGACAGAGGCCTTAGAGATGTGTCCTGCTTCGAAGATTTTGTGGCGACACCGTAAACTGAGTTAGCTTTCTAATGGAAGTGGTTTCAAGTCATTTGGACCTGTATTGGAGGAGTTATGATCAATTCACTTGAAGCATGTCAGGCTGGCCGGGTAGAGACGGCCGGGTTCAAGCAGCCGGCCGGGAAAAGAGCAGCTGGATGGAAGTGGTACGGTCCGGGATGACTGAGCCTGGGAGAGGCACCCGGTCGTTTGAGTGGTGCTGGAGGAGACCAAACCGCGTAGACCAGTCCGGGAAGTGACACCCGGTCGGCAGAGATGGATCAAGGCATGTCCGGACGGCCGGGAAGGAGAAACCAGGGAACGGAACCCGGGCGGGCTTGACAAGGACCAAGACAACCTTGGACCGGGGTGGCCAGACCGGGTTGGGACAGGCTGGTTCACCCCTGACCGAAAATCCAACCCCTCTTCCCATTGGTTGAAGCCCATTTGGCTCAAGGACTTTTTAGTAATTTCGTTTTCTGTTTCTAGGGCTTTCAAGCCTTGTATATATACTCTTATATCTTCCAATTTGGGACTTGTCTCTTTTTCTCTCAAAAAAAATTTGGATCTTGAATAAAGTTTGGATCTTGTATCCTTTTTCTTCTTTTATTCTTGTGTTCTTGAGCATATGTTGCTCTCTAATCATGGTTAACCTTGAATTCTTCATGGGTTTAAGGGAAATCATGTCTATTAGGGTTCATGGGCTTGGGAGATTTAGGGTGATTAAGTGTAGATACAAGGTGCTTAGTGTTAAATCTATCCTTTCCTTGCATTGATTTGGTGTTCTTAATGCTATATTTGGGTTGGCCTCTCAAACATAGAGCCATAGGCATTTCATGCCCGAAAGGTGTTCTATGAAATGCCTGAACCAACTCATCTATGCTTTTAGCTTGCTTTGCCTAAGAGATTAGTTGTCAAAGAAGCTAGAATTGCTATTAGACTCATTCTTTATGCTTGCTTTGATCATTACAGCCAAAGAGACTTGGTGTACTTGGGTGATCATTGCAAAAGAGTATTCATCTAGAGATAGAGCTTGCTTAGTTTTGTTGTCTAGGCATAAGGTTGATAGATTGAATGTTTCTGCCACCTTTAGATTGAAGCTTGATCACCCAAGGTCAATTCCCTTGCCCCATGAGTCCTATTGCTTCATATTGAAAGAGAGATCATTACTTTATTGCATTTTAGTTTAGTTTTAGTTCATTTCACTCCACTCTATTGATTGCACTTAGATTAAGCATAGACTTGCATTTCCTTTGCATTGAAATCACCTAGGATTGGTTCGACAATCTTTTATACTACATCATTTGATTGGGACCCTAGAAAAGTCCTTTCATCAAATTGGCGCCGTTGCCGGGGATCGAACCCGGGTCACCCGCGTGACAGGCGGGAATACTTACCACTATACTACAAGTTGATGTCTTGCATATTTACATGCTTTAAGCATCCATATCTTATGCATTTTGATCATATAAGTTAGGCATTAGGCATGTTTAGGTCCATATTGCATTCATTTGTCCTTATCAGGTGTTGGAGTATGCTTTAGTGTGATTTGAGGTGTTTGGAAGCCTTATGGCCCCAAAAGAGATGAAGAATCAAGTTTGGCCATGAAAAGAGAAGTAAAATCCATGATCTGGTCAAGACAAATATGAGCATGGACAGAGGCCTTAGAGATGTCTCCTGATTCTAAGATTTTGTGGAGACACAGCAAACTGAGTTAGCTTTCCAATGGAAGTGGTTTCAAGTCATTTGGACCTGTATTGGAGGAGTTATGATCAATTCACTTGAAGCATGTCAGGTTGGCCGGTAGAGACGGCCGGGTTCAAGCAGCCGGCCGGGGAAAGAGCAGCTGGATGGAAGAGGTCTGGTCCGGGATGACTGAGCCTGGGAGAGGCACCCGGTCGTTTGAGTGGTGCTGGAGGAGACCAGACCGGGTAGACCAGTCCGGGAAGGAACACCCGGTCGGCAGAGATGGATCAAGGCATGTCCGGACGGCCGGGAAGGAGAAACCAGGGAACGGAACCCGGACGGGCTTGAGTAGGACCAAGACAACCCTGGACCGGGGTGGCCAGACCGGGTTGGGACAGGCTGGTTCACCCCTGACCGAAAATCCAACCCCTCTTCCCATTGGTTGAAGCCCATTTGGCTCAAGGACTTTTTAGTAATTTCGTTTTATGTTTCTAGGGCTTTCAAGCCTTGTATAGATACTCTTATATCTCCCAATTTGGGACTTGTCTCTTTTTCTCTCAAAAAAACATTTGGATCTTGAATAAAGTTTGGATCTTGGATCCATTTTCTTCTTTTATTCTTGTGTTCTTGAGCATCTGTTGCTCTCTAATCATGGTTAACCTTGAATTCTTCATGGGTTTAAGGGAAATCATGTCTATTAGAGAGTAGATCATCTTAGGGTTCATGGGCTTGTGAGATTTAGGGTGATTAAGTGTAGATCCAAGGTGCTTAGTGTTAGATCTATCCTTTCCTTGCATTGATTTGGTGTTCTTAATGCTATATTTGGGTTGGCCTCTCAAACATAGAGCCATAGGCATTTCATGCCCGAAAGGTGTTCTATGAAATGCCTGAACCAACTCATCTATGCTTTTAGCTTGCTTTGCCTAAGAGATTAGTTGTCAAAGAAGCTAGGATTGCTATTAGACTCATTCTTTATGCTTGCTTTGATCATTACAGCCAAAGAGATTTGGTGTACTTGGGTGATCATTGCAAAAGAGCATTCATCTAGAGATAGAGCTTGCTTAGTTTTGTTGTCTAGGCATAAGGTTGATAGATTGAATGTTGCTGCCACCTTTAGATTGAAGCTTGATCACCCAAGGTCAATTCCCTTGCCCCATGAGTCCTATTGCTTCATATTGAAAGAGAGATCATTACTTTATTGCATTTTAGTTTAGTTTTAGTTCATTTCACTCCACTCTATTGATTGCACTTAGATTAAGCATAGACTTGCATTCCTTTGCATTGAAATCACCTAGGATTGGTTCGACAATCTTTTATACTACATCATTTGATTAGGACCCTAGAAAAGTCCTTTCATCAAATTGGCGCCGTTGCCGGGGATCGAACCCGGGTCACCCGCGTGACAGGCGGGAATACTTACCACTATACTACAAGTTGATGTCTTGCATATTTACATGTTTTAAGCATCCATATCTTATGCATTTTGATCATATAAGTTAGGCATTAGGCATGTTTAGGTCCATATTGCATTCATTTGTCCTTATCAGGTGTTGGAGTATGCTTTGGTGTGATTTGAGGTGTTTGGAAGCCTTATGGCCCCAAAAGAGACGAAGAATCAAGTTTGGCCATGAAAAGAGAAGTCAAATCCATGATCTGGTCAAGACAAAGATGAGCATGGAAAGAGGCCTTAGAGATGTCTCCTGCTTCTAATATTTTGTGGAGACACAGAAAAATGACCTAGCTTTCCAATGGAAGTGGTTTCAAGTCATTTGGACCTGTATTGGAGGAGTTATGATCAATTCACTTGAAGCATGTCAGGCTGGCCGGGTAGAGACGGCCGGGTTCAAGCAGCCGGCCGGGAAAAGAGCAGCTGGATGGAAGTGGTCCGGTCCGGGATGACTGAGCCTGGGAGAGGCACCCGGTCGTTTGAGTGGTGCTGAAGGAGACCAGACCGGGTAGACCAGTCCGGGAAGGGACACCCGGTCGGCAGAGATGGATCAAGGCATGTCCGGACGGCCGGGAAGGAGAAACCAGGGAACGGAACCCGGACGGGCTTGACAAGGACCAAGACGACCTTGGACCGGGGTGGCCAGACCGGGTTGGGACAGGCTGGTTCACCCCTGACCGAAAATCCAACCCCTCTTCCCATTGGTTGAAGCCCATTTGGCTCAAGGACTTTTTAGTAATTTCGTTTTATGTTTCTAGGGCTTTCAAGCCTTGTATATATACTCTTATATCTCCCAATTTGGGACTTGTCTCTTTTTCTCTCAAAAAAACATTTGGATCTTGAATAAAGTTTGGATCTTGGATCCTTTTTCTTCTTTTATTCTTGTGTTCTTGAGCATCTGTTGCTCTCTAATCATGGTTAACCTTGAATTCTTCATGGGTTTAAGGGAAATCATGTCTATTAGAGAGTAGATCATCTTAGGGTTCATGGGCTTGTGAGATTTAGGGTGATTAAGTGTAGATCCAAGGTGCTTAGTGTTAGATCTATCCTTTCCTTGCATTGATTTGGTGTTCTTAATGCTATATTTGGGTTGGCCTCTCAAACATAGAGCCATAGGCATTTCATGCCCGAAAGGTGTTCTATGAAATGCCTGAACCAACTCATCTATGCTTTTAGCTTGCTTTGCCTAAGAGATTAGTTGTCAAAGAAGCTAGGATTGCTATTAGACTCATTCTTTATGCTTGCTTTGATCATTACAGCCAAAGAGATTTGGTGTACTTGGGTGATCATTGCAAAAGAGCATTCATCTAGAGATAGAGCTTGCTTAGTTTTGTTGTCTAGGCATAAGGTTGATAGATTGAATGTTGCTGCCACCTTTAGATTGAAGCTTGATCACCCAAGGTCAATTCCCTTGCCCCATGAGTCCTATTGCTTCATATTGAAAGAGAGATCATTACTTTATTGCATTTTAGTTTAGTTTTAGTTCATTTCACTCCACTCTATTGATTGCACTTAGATTAAGCATAGACTTGCATTCCCTTTGCATTGAAATCACCTAGGATTGGTTCGACAATCTTTTATACTACATCATTTGATTAGGACCCTAGAAAAGTCCTTTCATCAAATTGGCGCCGTTGCCGGGGATCGAACCCGGGTCACCCGCGTGACAGGCGGGAATACTTACCACTATACTACAAGTTGATGTCTTGCATATTTACATGTTTTAAGCATCCATATCTTATGCATTTTGATCATATGAGTTAGGCATTAGGCATGTTTAGGTCCATATTGCATTCATTTGTCCTTATCAGGTGTTGGAGTATGCTTTGGTGTGATTTGAGGTATTTGGAAGCCTTATGGCCCCAAAAGAGATGAAGAATCAAGTTTGGCCATGAAAAGAGAAGTCAAATCCATGATCTGGTCAAGACAAAGATGAGCATGGACAGAGGCCTTAGAGATGTCTCCTGCTTCTAATATTTTGTGGAGACACAGAAAATTGACCTAGCTTTCCAATGGAAGTGGTTTCAAGTCATTTGGACCTGTATTGAAGGAGTTATGATCAATTCACTTGAAGCATGTCAGGCTGGCCGGGTAGAGACGGCCGGGTTCAAGCAGCCGGCCGGGAAAAGAGCAGCTGGATGGAAGTGGTCCGGTCCGGGATGACTGAGCCTGGGAGAGGCACCCGGTCGTTTGAGTGGTGCTGAAGGAGACCAGACCGGGTAGACCAGAACGGGAAGGGACACCCGGTCGGCAGAGATGGATCAAGGCATGTCCGGACGGCCGGGAAGGAGAAACCAGGGAACAGAACCCGGACGGGCTTGACAAGGACCAAGACGACCTTGGACCGGGGTGGCCAGACCGGGTTGGGACAGGCTGGTTCACCCCTGACCGAAAATCCAACCCCTCTTCCCATTGGTTGAAGCCCATTTGGCTCAAGGACTTTTTAGTAATTTTGTTTTATGTTTCTAGGGCTTTCAAGCCTTGTATATATACTCTTATATCTCCCAATTTGGGACTTGTCTCTTTTTCTCTCAAAAAAACATTTGGATCTTGAATAAAGTTTGGATCTTGGATCCTTTTTCTTCTTTTATTCTTGTGTTCTTGAGCATCTGTTGCTCTCTAATCATGGTTAACCTTGAATTCTTCATGGGTTTAAGGGAAATCATGTCTATTAGAGAGTAGATCATCTTAGGGTTCATGGGCTTGTGAGATTTAGGGTGATTAAGTGTAGATCCAAGGTGCTTAGTGTTAGATCTATCCTTTCCTTGCATTGATTTGGTGTTCTTAATGCTATATTTGGGTTGGCCTCTCAAACATAGAGCCATAGGCATTTCATGCCCGAAAGGTGTTCTATGAAATGCCTGAACCAACTCATCTATGCTTTTAGCTTGCTTTGCCTAAGAGATTAGTTGTCAAAGAAGCTAGGATTGCTATTAGACTCATTCTTTATGCTTGCTTTGATCATTACAGCCAAAGAGATTTGGTGTACTTGGGTGATCATTGCAAAAGAGCATTCATCTAGAGATAGAGCTTGCTTAGTTTTGTTGTCTAGGCATAAGGTTGATAGATTGAATGTTGCTGCCACCTTTAGATTGAAGCTTGATCACCCAAGGTCAATTCCCTTGCCCCATGAGTCCTATTGCTTCATATTGAAAGAGAGATCATTACTTTATTGCATTTTAGTTCAGTTTTAGTTCATTTCACTCCACTCTATTGATTGCACTTAGATTAAGCATAGACTTGCATTCCATTTGCATTGAAATCACCTAGGATTGGTTAGACAATCTTTTATACTACATCATTTGATTAGGACCCTAGAAAAGTCCTTTCATCAAATTGGCGCCGTTGCCGGGGATCGAACCCGGGTCACCCGCGTGACAGGCGGGAATACTTACCACTATACTACAAGTTGATGTCTTGCATATTTACATGTTTTAAGCATCCATATCTTATGCATTTTGATCATATAAGTTAGGCATTAGGCATGTTTAGGTCCATATTGCATTCATTTGTCCTTATCAGGTGTTGGAGTATGCTTTGGTGTGATTTGAGGTGTTTGGAAGCCTTATGGCCCCAAAAGAGATGAAGAATCAAGTTTGGCCATGAAAAGAGAAGTCAAATCCATGATCTGGTCAAGACAAAGATGAGCATGGACAGAGGCCTTAGAGATGTCTCCTGCTTCTAATATTTTGTGGAGACACAGAAAATTGAGTTAGCTTTCAAATGGAAGTGGTTTCAAGTCATTTGGACCTGTATTGGAGGAGTTATGATCAATTCACTTGAAGCATGTCAGGCTGGCCGGGTAGAGACGGCCGGGTTCAAGCAGCCGGCCGGGAAAAGAGCAGCTGGATGGAAGTGGTCCGGTCCGGGATGACTGAGCCTGGGAGAGGCACCCGGTCGTTTGAGTGGTGCTGAAGGAGACCAGACCGGGTAGACCAGTCCGGGAAGGGACACCCGGTCGGCAGAGATGGATCAAGGCATGTCCGGACGGCCGGGAAGGAGAAACCAGGGAACGGAACCCGGACGGGCTTGACAAGGACCAAGACGACCTTGGACCGGGGTGGCCAGACCGGGTTGGGACAGGCTGGTTCACCCCTGACCGAAAATCCAACCCCTCTTCCCTTTGGTTGAAGCCCATTTGGCTCAAGGACTTTTTAGTAATTTCGTTTTATGTTTCTAGGGCTTTCAAGCCTTGTATATATACTCTTATATCTCCCAATTTGGGGCTTGTCTCTTTTTCTCTCAAAAAAACATTTGGATCTTGAATAAAGTTTGGATCTTGGATCCTTTTTCTTCTTTTATTCTTGTGTTCTTGAGCATCTGTTGCTCTCTAATCATGGTTAACCTTGAATTCTTCATGGGTTTAAGGGAAATCATGTCTATTAGAGAGTAGATCATCTTAGGGTTCATGGGCTTGGGAGATTTAGGGTGATTAAGTGTAGATCCAAGGTGCTTAGTGTTAGATCTATCCTTTCCTTGCATTGATTTGGTGTTCTTAATGCTATATTTGGGTTGGCCTCTCAAACATAGAGCCATAGGCATTTCATGCCCGAAAGGTGTTCTATGAAATGCCTGAACCAACTCATCTATGCTTTTAGCTTGCTTTGCCTAAGAGATTAGTTGTCAAAGAAGCTAGGATTGCTATTAGACTCATTCTTTATGCTTGCTTTGATCATTACAGCCAAAGAGATTTGGTGTACTTGGGTGATCATTGCAAAAGAGCATTCATCTAGAGATAGAGCTTGCTTAGTTTTGTTGTCTAGGCATAAGGTTGATAGATTGAATGTTGCTGCCACCTTTAGATTGAAGCTTGATCACCCAAGGTCAATTCCCTTGCCCCATGAGTCCTATTGCTTCATATTGAAAGAGAGATCATTACTTTATTGCATTTTAGTTTAGTTTTAGTTCATTTCACTCCACTCTATTGATTGCACTTAGATTAAGCATAGACTTGCATTCCCTTTGCATTGAAATCACCTAGGATTGGTTCGACAATCTTTTATACTACATCATTTGATTAGGACCCTAGAAAAGTCCTTTCATCAAATTGGCGCCGTTGCCGGGGATCGAACCCGGGTCACCCGCGTGACAGGCGGGAATACTTACCACTATACTACAAGTTGATGTCTTGCATATTTACATGTTTATAAGCATCCATATCTTATGCATTTTGATCATATAAGTTAGGCATTAGGCATGTTTAGGTCTATATTGCATTCATTTGTCCTTATCAGGTGTTGGAGTATGCTTTGGTGTGATTTGAGGTGTTTGGAAGCCTTATGGCCCCAAAAGAGATGAAGAATCAAGTTTGGCCATGAAAAGAGAAGTCAAATCCATGATCTGGTCAAGACAAAGATGAGCATGGACAGAGGCCTTAGAGATGTCTCCTGCTTCTACGATTTTGTGGAGACACTGAAAACTGAGTTAGCTTTCCAATGGAAGTGGTTTCAAGTCATTTGGACCTGTATTGGAGGAGTTATGATCAATTCACTTGAAGCATGTCAGGCTGGCCGGGTAGAGACGGCCGGGTTCAAGCAGCCGGCCGGGAAAAGAGCAGCTGGATGGAAGAGGTCCGGTCCGGGATGACTGAGCCTGGGAGAGGCACCCGGTCGTTTGAGTGGTGCTGGAGGAGACCAGACCGGGTAGACCAGTCCGAGAAGGGACACCCGGTCGGCAGAGATGGATCAAGGCATGTCCGGACGGCCGGGAAGGAGAAACCAGGGAACGGAACCCGGACGGGCTTGACAAGGACCAAGACAACCTTGGACCGGGGTGGCCAGACCGGGTTGGGACAGGCTGGTTCACCCCTGACCGAAAATCCAACCCCTCTTCCCATTGGTTGAAGCCCATTTGGCTCAAGGACTTTTTAGTAATTTCGTTTTATGTTTCTAGGGCTTTCAAGCCTTGTATATATACTCTTATATCTCCCAATTTGGGACTTGTCTCTTTTTCTCTCAAAAAAACATTTGGATCTTGAATAAAGTTTGGATCTTGGATCCTTTTTCTTCTTTTATTCTTGTGTTCTTGAGCATCTGTTGCTCTCTAATCATGGTTAACCTTGAATTCTTCATGGGTTTAAGGGAAATCATGTCTATTAGAGAGTAGATCATCTTAGGGTTCATGGGCTTGGGAGATTTAGGGTGATTAAGTGTAGATCCAAGGTGCTTAGTGTTAGATCTATCCTTTCCTTGCATTGATTTGGTGTTCTTAATGCTATATTTGGGTTGGCCTCTCAAACATAGAGCCATAGGCATTTCATGCCCGAAAGGTGTTCTATGAAATGCCTGAACCAACTCATCTATGTTTTTAGCTTGCTTTGCCTAAGAGATTAGTTGTCAAAGAAGCTAGGATTGCTATTAGACTCATTCTTTATGCTTGCTTTGATCATTACAGCCAAAGAGATTTGGTTTACTTGGGTGATCATTGCAAAAGAGCATTCATCTAGAGATAGAGCTTGCTTAGTTTTGTTGTCTAGGCATAAGGTTGATAGATTGAATGTTGCTGCCACCTTTAGATTGAAGCTTGATCACCCAAGGTCAATTCCCTTGCCCCATGAGTCCTATTGCTTCATATTGAAAGAGAGATCATTACTTTATTGCATTTTAGTTTAGTTTTAGTTCATTTCACTCCACTCTATTGATTGCACTTAGATTAAGCATAGACTTGCATTCCCTTTGCATTGAAATCACCTAGGATTGGTTCGACAATCTTTTATACTACATCATTTGATTAGGACCCTAGAAAAGTCCTTTCATCAAATTGGCGCCGTTGCCGGGGATCGAACCCGGGTCACCCGCGTGACAGGCGGGAATACTTACCACTATACTACAAGTTGATGTCTTGCATATTTACATGTTATAAGCATCCATATCTTATGCATTTTGATCATATAAGTTAGGCATTAGGCATGTTTAGGTCCATATTGCATTCATTTGTCCTTATCAGGTGTTGGAGTATGCTTTGGTGTGATTTGAGGTGTTTGGAAGCCTTATGGCCCCAAAAGAGATGAAGAATCAAGTTTGGCCATGAAAAGAGAAGTCAAATCCATGATCTGGTCAAGACAAAGATGAGCATGGACAGAGGCCTTAGAGATGTCTCCTGCTTCTACGATTTTGTGGAGACACAGAAAACTGAGTTAGCTTTCCAATGGAAGTGGTTTCAAGTCATTTGGACCTGTATTGGAGGAGTTATGATCAATTCACTTGAAGCATGTCAGGCTGGCCGGGTAGAGACGGCCGGGTTCAAGCAGCCGGCCGGGAAAAGAGCAGCTGGATGGAAGATGGTCCGGTCCGGGATGACTGAGCCTGGGAGAGGCACCCGGTCGTTTGAGTGGTGCTGAAGGAGACCAGACCGGGTAGACCAGTCCGGGAAGGGAACACCCGGTCGGCAGAGATGGATCAAGGCATGTCCGGACGGCCGGGAAGGAGAAACCAGGGAACGGAACCCGGACGGGCTTGACAAGGACCAAGACGACCCTTGGACCAGGGGTGGCCAGACCGGGTTGGGACAGGCTGGTTCACCCCTGACCGAAAATCCAACCCCTCTTCCCATTGGTTGAAGCCCATTTGGCTCAAGGACTTTTTAGTAATTTCGTTTTATGTTTCTAGGGCTTTCAAGCCTTGTATATATACTCTTATATCTCCCAATTTGGGACTTGTCTCTTTTTCTCTCAAAAACACATTTGGATCTTGAATAAAGTTTGGATCTTGGATCCTTTTTCTTCTTTTATTCTTGTGTTCTTGAGCATCTGTTGCTCTCTAATCATGGTTAACCTTGAATTCTTCATGGGTTTAAGGGAAATCATAGTCTATTAGAGAGTAGATCATCTTAGGGTTCATGGGCTTGGGAGATTTAGGGTGATTAAGTGTAGATCCAAGGTGCTTAGTGTTAGATCTATCCTTTCCTTGCATTGATTTGGTGTTCTTAATGCTATATTTGGGTTGGCCTCTCAAACATAGAGCCATAGGCATTTCATGCCCGAAAGGTGTTCTATGAAATGCCTGAACCAACTCATCTATGCTTTTAGCTTGCTTTGCCTAAGAGATTAGTTGTCAAAGAAGCTAGGATTGCTATTAGACTCATTCTTTATGCTTGCTTTGATCATTACAGCCAAAGAGATTTGGTGTACTTGGGTGATCATTGCAAAAGAGCATTCATCTAGAGATAGAGCTTGCTTAGTTTTGTTGTCTAGGCATAAGGTTGATAGATTGAATGTTGCTGCCACCTTTAGATTGAAGCTTGATCACCCAAGGTCAATTCCCTTGCCCCATGAGTCCTATTGCTTCATATTGAAAGAGAGATCATTACTTTATTGCATTTTAGTTTAGTTTTAGTTCATTTCACTCCACTCTATTGATTGCACTTAGATTAAGCATAGACTTGCATTCCCTTTGCATTGAAATCACCTAGGATTGGTTCGACAATCTTTTATACTACATCATTTGATTAGGACCCTAGAAAAGTCCTTTCATCAAATTGGCGCCGTTGCCGGGGATCGAACCCGGGTCACCCGCGTGACAGGCGGGAATACTTACCACTATACTACAAGTTGATGTCTTGCATATTTACATGTTTTAAGCATCCATATCTTATGCATTTTGATCATATAAGTTAGGCATTAGGCATGTTTAGGTCCATATTGCATTCTTTTGTCCTTATCAGGTGTTGGAGTATGCTTTGGTGTGATTTGAGGTGTTTGGAAACCTTATGTCCCCAAAAGAGATGAAGAATCAAGTTTGGCCATGAAAAGAGAAGTAAAATCCATGATTTGGTCAAGACAAAGATGAGCATGGACAGAAGCCTTAGAGATGTCTCCTGATTCTAAGATTTTGTGGAGACACAGAAAACTGAGTTAGCTTTCCAATGGAAGTGGTTTCAAGTCATTTGGACCTGTATTGGAGGAGTTATTATCAATTCACTTGAAGCATGTCAGGCTGGCCGGTAGAGACGGCCGGGTTCAAGCAGCCGGCCGGGAAAAGAGCAGCTGGATGGAAGAGGTCCGGTCCGGGATGACTGAGCCTGGGAGAGGCACCCGGTCGTTTGAGTGGTGCTGGAGGAGACCAGACTGGGTAGACCAGTCCGGGAAGGAACACCCGGTCGGCAGAGATGGATCAAGGCATGTCCGGACGGCCGGGAAGGAGAAACCAGGGAACGGAACCCGGACGGGCTTGACAAGGACCAAGACGACCTTGGACCAGGGGTGGCCAGACCGGGTTGGGACAGGCTGGTTCACCCCTGACCGAAAATCCAACCCCTCTTCCCATTGGTTGAAGCCCATTTGGCTCAAGGACTTTTTAGTAATTTCGTTTTATGTTTCTAGGGCTTTCAAGCCTTGTATATATACTCTTATATCTCCCAATTTGGGACTTGTCTCTTTTTCTCTCAAAAACACATTTGGATCTTGAATAAAGTTTGGATCTTGGATCCTTTTTCTTCTTTTATTCTTGTGTTCTTGAGCATCTGTTGCTCTCTAATCATGGTTAACCTTGAATTCTTCATGGGTTTAAGGGAAATCATGTCTATTAGAGAGTAGATCATCTTAGGGTTCATGGGCTTGGGAGATTTAGGGTGATTAAGTGTAGATCCAAGGTGCTTAGTGTTAGATCTATCCTTTCCTTGCATTGATTTGGTGTTCTTAATGCTATATTTGGGTTGGCCTCTCAAACATAGAGCCATAGGCATTTCATGCCCGAAAGGTGTTCTATGAAATGCCTGAACCAACTCATCTATGCTTTTAGCTTGCTTTGCCTAAGAGATTAGTTGTCAAAGAAGCTAGGATTGCTATTAGACTCATTCTTTATGCTTGCTTTGATCATTACAGCCAAAGAGATTTGGTGTACTTGGGTGATCATTGCAAAAGAGCATTCATCTAGAGATAGAGCTTGCTTAGTTTTGTTGTCTAGGCATAAGGTTGATAGATTGAATGTTGCTGCCACCTTTAGATTGAAGCTTGATCACCCAAGGTCAATTCCCTTGCCCCATGAGTCCTATTGCTTCATATTGAAAGAGAGATCATTACTTTATTGCATTTTAGTTTAGTTTTAGTTCATTTCACTCCACTCTATTGATTGCACTTAGATTAAGCATAGACTTGCATTCCCTTTGCATTGAAATCACCTAGGATTGGTTCGACAATCTTTTATACTACATCATTTGATTAGGGACCCTAGAAAAGTCATTTCATCAAATTGGCGCCGTTGCCGGGGATCGAACCCGGGTCACCCGCGTGACAGGCGGGAATACTTACCACTATACTACAAGTTGATGTCTTGCATATTTACATGTTTTAAGCATCCATATCTTATGCATTTTGATCATATAAGTTAGGCATTAGGCATGTTTAGGTTCATATTGAATTCATTTGTCCTTATCAGGTGTTGGAGTATTCTTTGGTGTGATTTGAGGTGTTTGGAAGCCTTATGTCCCCAAAAGAGATGAAGAATCAAGTTTGGCCATGAAAAGAGAAGTCAAATCCATGATCTGGTCAAGACAAAGATGAGCATGGACAGAGGCCTTAGAGATGTCTCCTGCTTCTAAGATTTTTAGGAGACACAGAAAACTAAGTTAGCTTTCCAATGGAAGTGGTTTCAAGTCATTTGGACCTGTATTGGAGGAGTTATGATCAATTCACTTGAATCATGTCAGGCTGGCCGGGTAGAGACGGCCGGGTTCAAGCAGCCGGCCGGGAAAAGAGCAGCTGGATGGAAGAGGTCCGGTCCGGGATTACTGAGCCTGGGAGAGGCACCCGGTCGTTTGAGTGGTGCTGGAGGAGACCAGACCGGGTAGACCAGTCCGAGAAGGGACACCCGGTCAGGCAGAGATGGATCAAGGCAATGTCCGGACGGCCGGGAAGGAGAAACCAGGGAACGGAACCCGGACGGCTTGACAAGGACCAAGACAGACCTTGGACCGGGGTGGCCAGACCGGGTTGGGACAGGCTGGTTCACCCCTGACCGAAAATCCAACCCCTCTTCCCATTGGTTGAAGCCCATTTGGCTCAAGGACTTTTTAGTAATTTCGTTTTATGTTTCTAGGGCTTTCAAGCCTTGTATATATACTCTTATAATCTCCCAATTTGGGACTTGTCTCTTTTTCTCTCAAAAACACATTTGGATCTTGAATAAAGTTTGGATCTTGGATCCTTTTTCTTCTTTTATTCTTGTGTTCTTGAGCATCTGTTGCTCTCTAATCATGGTTAACCTTGAATTCTTCATGGGTTTAAGGGAAATCATGTCTATTAGAGAGTAGATCATCTTAGGGTTCATGGGCTTGGGAGATTTAGGGTGATTAAGTGTAGATCCAAGGTGCTTAGTGTTAGATCTATCCTTTCCTTGCATTGATTTGGTGTTCTTAATGCTATATTTGGGTTGGCCTCTCAAACATAGAGCCATAGGCATTTCATGCCCGAAAGGTGTTCTATGAAATGCCTGAACCAACTCATCTATGCTTTTAGCTTGCTTTGCCTAAGAGATTAGTTGTCAAAGAAGCTAGGATTGCTATTAGACTCATTCTTTATGCTTGCTTTGATCATTACAGCCAAAGAGCATTCATCTAGAGATAGAGCTTGCTTAGTTTTGTTGTCTAGGCATAAGGTTGATAGATTGAATGTTGCTGCCACCTTTAGATTGAAGCTTGATCACCCAAGGTCAATTCCCTTGCCCCATGAGTCCTATTGCTTCATATTGAAAGAGAGATCATTACTTTATTGCATTTTAGTTTAGTTTTAGTTCATTTCACTCCACTCTATTGATTGCACTTATATTAAGCATAGACTTGCATTCCCTTTGCATTGAAATCATCTAGGATTGGTTCGACAATCTTTTATACTACATCATTTGATTGGGACCCTAGAAAAGTAATTTCATCAAATTGGCGCCGTTTCCGGGGATCGAACCCGGGTCACCCGCGTGACAGGCGGGAATACTTACCACTATACTACAAGTTGATGTCTTGCATATTTACATGTTTTAAGCATCCATATCTTATGCATTTTGATCATATAAGTTAGGCATTAGGCATGTTTAGGTTCATATTGAATTCATTTGTCCTTATCAGGTGTTGGAGTATTCTTTGGTGTGATTTGAGGTGTTTGGAAACCTTATGTCCCCAAAAGAGATGAAGAATCAAGTTTGGCCATGAAAAGAGAAGTATAATCCATGATCTGGTCAAGACAAAGATGAGCATGGACAGAGGCCTTAGAGATGTCTCCTGCTTCTAAGATTTTTCGGAGACACAGAAAACTGAGTTAGCTTTCCAATGGAAGTGGTTTCAAGTAATTTGGACCTGTATTGGAGGAGTTATGATCAATTCACTTGAATCATGTCAGGCTGGCCGGGTAGAGACGGCCGGGTTCAAGCAGCCGGCCGGGAAAAGAGCAGCTGGATGGAAGAGGTCCGGTCCGGGATTACTGAGCCTGGGAGAGGGACCCGGTCGTTTGAGTGGTGCTGGAGGAGACCAGACCGGGTAGACCAGTCCGAGAAGGGACACCCGGTCGGCAGAGATGGATCAAGGCATGTCCGGACGGCCGGGAAGGAGAAACCAGGGAACGGAACCCGGACGGGCTTGACAAGGACCAAGACAACCTTGGACCGGGGTGGCCAGACCGGGTTGGGACAGGCTGGTTCACCCCTGATCGAAAATCCAACCCCTCTTCCCATTGGTTGAAGCCCATTTGGCTCAAGGACTTTTTAGTAATTTCGTTTTATGTTTCTAGGGCTTTCAAGCCTTGTATATATACTCTTATATCTCCCAATTTGGGACTTGTCTCTTTTTCTCTCAAAACCACATTTGGATCTTGAATAAAGTTTGGATCTTGGATCCTTTTTCTTCTTTTATTCTTGTGTTCTTGAGCATCTGTTGCTCTCTAATCATGGTTAACCTTGAATTCTTCCTGGGTTTAAGGGAAATCATATCTATTAGAGAGTAGATCATCTTAGGGTTCATGGGCTTGGGAGATTTAGGGTGATTAAGTGTAGATCCAAGGTGCTTAGTGTTAGATCTATCCTTTGTGGGAACCGAAATTTGCACCGTCAAATTAAGTTGATTTGGAGGAAAGCCAAGTGAACCAAGCCTTCCCTGAAGGTCCCGGATATCTGCTGGGCCGCACACGACACAATCAGTTCGACGAAGAAAATATGAAAACGAAATAAAAATCGTAAGAAAAAAGAATAGAGCAAAAGATTTATTTCCGAATCCGCGTTTGAGCGTGAACAACAGGTAAGAGCCTTGGCTACGAGAGCTGTCGGCAAGTTCGCTAGCCTAGCAACCTAAGTTCTAACCTAATTGAGTCGCAGCTCGCTAGTAAAAACGGAAAATAATGCCTAAGTTGCTCTAAGTGCTCTGGACGTTTTTGTGATCTCCTTTGCTTCTTGCTCAAAGCTCTCCTTATATACTCCTCCTATGACGGTCTATCTTCTCGCGGGCTGAGTCGGGCTTTTTCCATTTTCGTCCATCTTTGTGTTTATCGGGAAACTTGACATTTATCTTCGGAAATCTTGGCATTTATCTTCTGGAAACTTGATATTTATCTCTTATGGAAACTTGACATTTATCTCTTATGTGAGGATAAAGATAAACCGTCATAGTTATCCTTCCTTTTCGGAAAATCGTACGTGGTCCATTTTGGCCGCGTTGGGCCCTTAAGGCGTTTTTACGGTTTTTTGAAAGGACGGTCTTTGAAGGTTTCGGTGTTTCCGAAGGAACCTCAATTCCTTGTTTAGTCGAGGAAGTGACGTTCTAGAGTAACCGTGACCATACCGTACTTGCGTAGATTGATCCGAACAAGTCAAGATGGGATCGAACCGGGCGCGATAGGAACGAGACCGGGACGAGGGCCGTGGACCGACGCCAGGCCGACCCGTGCGACGGGTGCCGCCGGCGCCAGGCCGGGTGCCGCCGGCGCCAGGCCGGCCCGCGTGACGGGTGCCGCCGGCGCCAGGCCGGTGCCGCCGGTGCCAGGCAAGCCCGCCCGCGTCCCGCGGCCGCGGCTCCAGGCCGGGTGCCGCCGGCGCCAGGCCAGCCTTTGTTGGGGTCAAAAACGGTTTCTCGAAATCTACGCTAAAGACCTTCCCGAAACTCAAAAGATTAGATTTCCCGCAAACGACTGACGCGGACATAGATCGAACCGAAAAAACCCACGACGGCGAGACTAGCCTGGCCGCGGCGGCATCGGGACTCTTGCTGGCCTGGCGCCGTCGCACCCCCTGCCTTTCGCCTGCGGCACCTTAAGAACTGAGCTTTACGGGTTTCCTTGTCCTTTGCTCCTTCTTCCACAAATCGAAACGATCCCGCGGTTACCGGGCAGCCTACGCAGGTCGGCTTTGGGTAGCGGCCTTGTGTAGTGGGGGGTGTGTCGCTGTACAGGCGGCGCTGGGGCCCTAGGGGTGGGAGGAATTGAAAGAAGGCGTCCAGTTTCTCGCTTCGTTGCACCGAACGGGTGGGCCGACCACGCGCGGAGGGGCTTCCTTTCTCCGGTGTCTCTTGGAGCAGCCGAGGCCGCTTTATCCGTTTCTAGTCCATGTCTTCCGGTGTATGTAAAATGACCCTTCCCTTAGGGGATGCTTATGGTTCCTGCCATTTTCTCCAAAATTTCTGGATGTCACCTCTATACCTTTCTTTCTCCTTCTGCATCGCTGACGCGGGCTGGCTGGCGCCGGGCGGCACCGTGACGCGCCTGGCCTGGCGCCGGTGGCACGGGACGGCGGCTGCCTGGCGCCGCGGCATGCGGGACGCGGTCTGGCCTGGCGCCGGCGGCACCCGGCCTGGCGCCGGCGGCACGCGGGACGCGGGCTGGCCTGGCGCCGGCGGCACCCGCCTGGTGCCGGCGCACCCGTCACCGGCCGGCCTGGCGGCCGCGGCACCCCGGCCTGGGCCGGCGGCACCCATCGCGCGGGTCGGCCTGGCGTCGGTCCGCGGCCCTCGTCCCGGTCTCGGTCCTATCGTGCCCGGTTCATTCCCGCCTTAGCTTGTTTGGATCAGCCCTCGTGAGTTTGGTCCAATCAGGCTATGGCGGTTTACCCGATTCCACGAGACATCGGATAAACATCAAGTCATCGAAAGATAGCGGAAAACTCGAAGATAATTACGAAGACCGACGAAAATGGAACATTTCCGGAAGAGATAAGCTTGGGCCCAAAGGGCGAGGCCCATCACCCTAAGGCAAACCGACCTAGAGGTGGGTATATAAGGAGAGCAAGAGCAGAAGAGAAAGGCATCCCGAAAATCCGAGAATTAGACTTAGAGCATCCTGCTAGCTTAGAAAAACTAGGGTTTAGGTAGTTAGACTAGCGGAGCAAGGCTTAGGACGTTTGGCTACCTGCGACTCTATCTTTTTCTTTAAATCGCAACTCTCTTTGTCTTTCGGAGAATCCTTGTACTCGTTTCTCTTATCTAATAAAACGCCTTCGGGCAAATAATTCAATTTCTATTTTTTGTCTTCTGTTTACTTTGTCGATTTCGTGTGGCAACACAGAGAATCCGGACCTTCAGGGAAAGTCGGGTTCACTTGGCTTTCCTCCGCAATCTTATTTATCGAAAATTGACGGTGTGAATTTCGGTTCCCACAGTTTGGCGCTAGAAGGAGGGGGGGACGGATTCTCTAACTCGAAAACCACCGATCGATCAAAGTTCAGTATGACTTCTTCGTCAGCCCGCAACATCGTATCTTTCGAGGATCGAGCAACGGCCCGTACGGTCAAACCTCACAACGATCTCCTCGTAATAGAACTCACGATCCAGGACATTAACGTAGCACGGGTATTGGTCGACACCGGATGCTCGGCCAATATTATCTACAAAAGCACCCTCGAGAGGATGGGCGTCGACCTAAGCGTCCTTACGGATGACCCCAGCCCAGTACTCGGACTCTCGGGAGAAATTATGACCCTCGGTTCAACTAACCTCCTAGTCAGAGCCGGGAGAGTCGCCAAAAACACGGAATTCCTGGTGATCGATGGTCCAACATCCTACAATGCGATAGTTGGAACTCCCTGGCTAAACTCCATGAGAGCGATCCCATCAACATTCCACCTATGCCTCAAGTTCCCAACGCCTTTCGGGGTCGAGACAATACATGGTAGTCACGGAGCAGCTCAGATCTACCTCGCTACCGAACTAAAACGGAAAAATTCTGAAATCGAAACTTCTCGGAAAAAGCAAACGGTTAACAATTCACCAGAGACCTTCTGGCAGTCCCAAAGAGCCGAGGCCCTGGAAGGGAAGCGTGAACCAACCTGCGAACCGGTGGTTTCAATCTGTCTCGACGATTCTTTCCCGGAACGGTGTGTCGAGATCGGAGCTAACCTCCGCGAACCGATGAAAGCAGAGCTCATCGCATGCCTCAAAAAGAACCTCAGTACGTTCGCGTGGGCTGCGGAGGATATGCCGGGAATCGACATTAGCGTAACATGTCACGAACTTAACATCGACCCAACTCACAAACCCGTAAAACAAAAAAGACGAAAGTTGGGACCTGAGCGTGCCACCGCAGTCAATGAGGAAGTCGAAAGACTCCTCAAAGTAGGGTCGATAACAGAAGTCAGGTATCCGGACTGGCTCGCCAACCCCGTCGTGGTAAAAAAGAAAAACGGCAAATGGCGGGTCTGTGTCGATTTCACGGATCTGAATAAAGCCTGTCCAAAGGATTGCTTCCCGCTCCCACACATTGACCGACTGGTCGAAGCAACTGCGGGAGACAAGCTTCAGTCATTCATGGACGCTTTTCCGGGTACAATCAGATCATGATGAATCCCGACGACCGCGAAAAAACTGCGTTCATCACAGACCGCGGAACGTATTGCTATAAGGTAATGCCTTTCGGTCTTAAAAACGCAGGTGCAACATATCAGCGACTCGTCAACAAAATGTTTGCCGAACAGCTCGGCAAAACTATGGAAGTATACATCGATGATATGCTCGTAAAATCTCTTGACGAACACGATCACATAGCCCACCTAGAGGAATGTTTTGCACGACTCAACCAGCATAACATGAAACTCAACCCGGCAAAATGTAGATTCGCAGTGGCATCAGGAGAATTCCCCGGATACCTCGTAACGTATCGCGGAATCGAGGCCAACCCAAAACAAATCGACGCACTGATAGAAATGGTCTCCCCGAGAACCAAGCGAGAAGTCCAGAGGCTAACCGGAAGAGTCGCGGCATTGAACCGTTTCATCTCACGCTCCACGGATAAGTGTCTACCGTTTTACGAGACATTGAAGGGAAACAAGAAGTTCGAATGGTCCGAGCAATGTGAAAAAGCTTTCCAGAAATTGAAACATTACCTGGCCACTCCACCAGTCCTCGCAAAACCGGTGGAAGGTGAACCTCTTTTTCTCTATATCGCAGTTTCCGCAACGGCGGTCAGTGGTGTCTTGATACGAGAAGAACGCGGCGAACAAAAACCAATATTTTACGTAAGCAAGACGTTACTGGATGCGGAAACTCGATACCCTCTAATGGAAAAATTAGCATTCGCTGTCATAACCTCGGCAAGAAAACGAAGACCATATTTCCAGTCTCACGCTATAGTGGTTCTCACCACGTTCCCGCTACGGATAATCCTGCATAGTCCAAGTCAATCCGGGAGGCTCGCAAAATGGGCAATCGAACTGAGTGAGTACGACGTCGAATACCTCCCCAGGACGTGCGCAAAGTCCCAAGTACTGGCGGATTTCTTGGTAGAATTACCCACTAGAGACATGACTAACGAGGAACCAAACTCAACTTGGGTCCTCCACGTCGACGGATCTTCATCCAAACAAGGATCCGGAATCGGAATACGGCTCACCTCTCCTAACGGGGAAATCCTAGAACAGTCTTTCCGATTGGCTTTTCACGCTTCAAACAATGAGGCAGAATACGAAGCACTCGTCGCAGGATTGCGGCTGGCCCATGGGTTAAAAATCCGTAATATTCACGCTTACTGCGATTCTCAGTTAGTCGCCAATCAATACAGCGGAGAATATGAGGCGAGAGACGGAAGGATGGACGCATATCTAAAACTCGTCCAAGAACTGGCTCGAAATTTCGATCAGTTCGCCCTGACCAGAATTCCTCGCTCGGAAAACGTCCAGGCTGACGCCTTGGCTGCCCTCGCCTCAAGCTCAGATCCAGGGCTCCAAAGAGTAATCGCGGTCGAATTCATCGAGCATCCGAGCATCGGACCACCAGTGGTCGTCAATCTAATCCAAGACGAGATTGAAGATGCGGAAGAAGTCGAGGATCAGCCGGAAGCGGATGTGAACCCGACCGAGTATGGCTGCGACAGCCCTTGGTTAGAACCAATCCGAGCCTATATCGTGAATGGAACCCTTACCCGCCGAAAAATGGGCGGCCCGTAAAGTAAAAACCCAAGCGGCACGGTATGTCACGATAGAGGGAGAAATTTATAAGTGGTGTTTCTCTGGTCCTCTCATGGCTGCGCAG